>PVIH01002676.1:0-181705 GCA_004025045.1 Sigmodon hispidus
TTGGGGAGATTGATTCTCAATTTTCTGAGAAACCTCCATATTGTATTCCAAAGTGGCTGAACAAGCTTACACTCCCACCAACAATGGAGGAGTGTTCCCTTTGCACCGCATCCTCTCCAGCATTGGCTGTCATCTGTGCCTTTTATCTTAGCCACTCTAACAGGTGTTAGGTGGTATCTCAAAGTTGTTTTGATTTGCAGTAAATCTCTTCTAAATGAATCCATTTTCCATTACCATCATCCAGGGAGTAGGTTTCGGCATATGGCTTTGAGGCTAGTACAAAAATTTGACTATGGAGAGACACCTGGGTGGGATATGCTGAGAGATAAAAGAGGAAACTCTTTCCCTCATATCTCTTCCCTTACAATGTGACCTTATCAGAAAGTCAACAAATAGAAGCCACAGGACCATTAAATACAGAACAAGAATCAGAGGGATGGTATAACATAAATACCTGTAAATGCTTCAGATACAACAGAAGGAATTATGGGCAAGATTTAAAAGACTAGAAAGTAAGTAGAGACTCAAGTAGTCACTGAAAGTAAGTTATGATGAATAACAACGATTATAATTAACTTATGGAGAATGTTCCAAACATGCCAATGAAAAGGTGTATATTGAATCATCAAGGCCTCATAAAATTTTGACATTTAAACCTGTTACCTCCATTTTAAGATGAGTAGCTAAGGCAAAAACTCAAGCTGGTAACTAATAGACCTGGGTTGTAATGGGCAGCACATGATTTAAGTTCATGCTTGTTACTGAGAAATTGCAGTTGAGGAAAATCATCTGAAAGTTAGAAACAGGTGAAGAGAGGATTAAGGAACTGGAGGGTGAATGTGAGGAAGTTTCAGAGTTCAGCGGGAAGGGAAAAAGGAGATTGTAATAGGATTAAGTGGCTTGGCCTAGCTCTCTCTAGAAGTAGCATGTGAGGCAGCATATTGTATAAGTGATAATCGATCTCAGTGGACTATACAGATGGGAATTTACCTGGGACTTTTGTTTCCTACTGGGGAGAGATTTGCTCCATAGCCATGGAAGGAACTTTGAAGTGCAATGGGTACACCGTGGGACAATGTCAAGGAAAGCCATCGGGATGTACCTGTGTAATTCTCAAAGTGTCTGGATGTTAAGAAGTTGAGGTCAAGATACCAGACTCAGGAAGGCCAAGAATATTTGATTTGCATAGAAGTCAGGGATCAGGGAGAGGGCTCAGAGGGAAAGGTGCTTGTCACCAAACCCGGTGACTCAAATTAGATCTCTGTGTCCTCTGACCTCTACGGGCATGCCGCGGCTTGTGCGCATCAACACACACATAAAATGAATAAATAAATGAGCGTGATAATTTCTAAAATGTAGAGAACTAGGAGGAAATAAAGCAAGGACCAGCAAATTTCTATGAGAACACTGAATTTCAAAAAAATGAGAAGGGGGAATAATTAGAGATTAGTGACCTGAGAATGATGTACACTTATTGGCACTCCAGAAGCTGAAACACTAGATCAGCCTGGGCTACAGAGTGAGACCCTGTCTTATATTCAACAATTTAATGGCATAATCAAAAACCTTGATTCACAAAAATATTTTAAAAATCAGTCTATAACTGGTACCACAATTTATAAAAATTATAACTGCGAAAAACTTAATATATTAGAGAATTAAGAAATATAAAAATATTCCAATAATCCATGCAATAAAGCTGTCACACATTTTATAAAATATATATTTATATAATATAAAATATATAAAATAAATATTTTGAAGGCTTTGAGATTAATGATGCTAGAACACTATTAACTAATCTTTATAATGCAGTTAAGGCAGAAAGTTTTTTCTTTAAATGCATTTGTACTTTCAAATTGCTTACTCAATATCAAAATACCAAATTCAGTTAGGTTTTACAATATCTTTAATAGTCAGATTATTAAAAAGTTCAAAACATATTGTGTATAGTGTTACCAGGAGCACAAAATACTTAAATATTAGAGAAACAAAAACTCAAACAATACTGTAGAAACTCATAGATAAAGATGTATATGGTAGCACTGCTTGTAATGGCTTCCAATTTGAAACTATTTCAGGTAGAGACACCATTTTTTTATTTATACATCAGAACACTATGCTGTAGTGAAAGTGAAACTCCGTTACAATCCACCCAGGGATCAGTCACACTAAAAATTCAGAATGAAATGAGAGAAGCCCAGAGAAGCATATTCTGATATTTCAGATCAAGCAAAGTTTGAGTGAGGATTCAGATAAGCGCTCAGTTGATGAAAGTCTTAAGAAAATAAAAGTGATTGCTTAAAATGAATTTTAGTGTCTTTCAAGGAAAAAGGAAGGAGTCATGATAGAGAGATGAGGGGGATGACTTCTGGGTCCTGGTGATACTCTGTTCCATGACCTTTACATCAATGTAAAGTGACCAGCCTCACTCTACACGTGTTAGTGTGCTTTCCCATGTCTATGCCATAATGAGTGTGTTGTAAGAAAAGGCATTGTAACTAATTAAGAGTTCATTCTACAGTCATGCAAGGATGGTTCCCATATGCCAATGCAATCTCAACACTAAAGAAACCAAAACAGGATCATCCCTAGAACTTGCTAGCCATCCAGTTTAATCCAATTTAGCTAGTTCGTGAGTTTCAAGATCAGTGAGAAAGCCTGTCTCAAAAATAAAGTGGGGAGAGAGAGAGAGAGAGAGATTGGGGAAAATACTCAGTGTTGACCCCTGGCCTCCTTATACATGTGCAAGAACCCCTTCTTCAAACACACACACACACACACACACACACACACACACACACACACACACGGAAGTAAAATATATAATAATAAAAAGAAATAAAGCCACTATTCACTAATAATATATGTCTAGCTACATGTGAAATCTAAATGCATAAACTATTAGAAATAATAAGAGAATTCAAGAAGGTGGTTAGGCCTACCTTAAAATTTTAAAACCAGTAGCATTTGTATTGCAGTAGCATAACCTACATATTACATGCAATGTATATCAGCATCCAACAGAGATTTTTTTGATAGAACTTTGGTAAGTGGATGCCAGGTCTTAGCCAGAGGGGCATAGGAGAATGGCCGTGGCAATTTAAAAACAATAATAATAATAGCAGACACGACTGCTCTGTCTGGGACTTGTTCTACAAGATGCAGTTTGAAAACAGTGTCCAAAATCAGTGTGTTAGTGCCATAGAAAATAAAACAAAGCAACACCAGGCAAAGGCTCAGTGGATCAGAACAGAGAGAAGCTGACATACTTGACATGTTTACAGATGTAACTGCAAAGCAGAGAAAAAAGCTCTAATGAAAGAATATTTGATTATTTGTTATCTGTGTGGGTGAAATGAATCCATAGACTATAAGATGAAGATAGTTTCAGGATTAAGAATTTAAACCATAAGGCTGTTTTTCCCCCCAAATGCAGGAATATGGAGTGATGTTTGTATAATCCCAAGAAGGGATTTCTTTGACAAGGTGGAGAAGACAAATTGTTAAAGTCACATGAGTCAATTTGAAGTTATGATAGAAGAAGTGTTATTCATTAAGACACCAATAACTAAACAGAATGCTAAACCAATGATTAGGATCACCTTCTTGCAACACATTTATCCTCATACACACATCACCTCTGAATATTTAGCAAATGAAAGGCAAAGTTTGTAATAGATGAGCAAGCAGAAAGAGGTCCAAACAAGTCACATGAGGAAAGTACAGGAGGGGGTGGACAAGTAGGAAAGCTTGCTAGTTAAAACAAGGTCTCTCATCACACTTGTTAACATCCAGGAGCATCAGCCTTTGCCACTGATGGAGAGGACAGGTAAATGTGATGCAACTTCACTGTAGATGAAGGCAACCAATGATACTGATTGTTCTATAAGTACCCAGGAATTCAAGTTCTAGTTACCACATTGCTACATATAGAAAGGCATTCTTGCTACTTTGTAAAAGGAAAGTGTGAAGACAGGTTTACATTGTTGAAAAACCTGCTGTATATTACAGAATGCTATAGAATAGGTATTTATATAAAAATCACCCATGTATGTTAATATAGATAAATCCAATGACATAATAGTCAATGATTAAAAAAGCAAGTGTGTAATATGAAACTATTACATCTGAAAAACCACAAACAGAAATATTTATTCTTAAAGAAACTACACACACACACACACACACACACACACACACACACACACACACACACCACTCACTTGTGTGGAGCATAAACACAAAACCTTTCATGAGACTGATATACACAGACTTCCTAGGCTGGAAGAAAGTCAAGAATTTAAGTATTATGATATTTTGTATTTTTCCCCTAACACAGGGAATCTGCGAGACAACAAGCCAAGTTTTTATTAATATTTACTTAGTCTTGAGGATAGATAAATTTGTGCTATTACATTACTTTTTGTTTGTTTGAAGTGCTAACTAATACTGAAGCTTTTGATCTAAAAAATGAATCCAGATGAGAAAGTGTCTTCATGTGCATCTAGCATTTCTTCCTGGAATTTAAGACAATGCTAATTTAGCTGGTGACTTTCACCTTATCCAGAGAGTGGAGATGGGCATGCATTCCTCACCTAATGCCTGGAGTAACAGCAGAGGGTCTGATAGTTTAAAAATGGGTGAACTGGGCTAGCTATAAGCCTGAAGGTATGGTGAACATCTAGGTGGCGCCTGGCTTCTTAGCCAAGCAGCAAAGACTTTCTTCTCCCTGGGCGCTGGGGACAAACCGTGTGGGCAGGCAGTTTCACCTTGGCTAAATGGGACATGCAGGGTCAGCACTGCAGCTAGCTTCCTGTTTGGGAAATGCTAAAGTACAACTTGAGACATTCAGCTAACATAGCACAAAGATTATACATGTCGGTCCAAAGGCTGCTTGTAGCTCTTTTACGAGTTGTCTGACTCACTGTAATTTTGCTTGTTTGTTTGTTTGTTTTGCAAGCTTGTTATTCTGCTTTGAGTGAACAGTTCCTTGCTAATAGTAGCATGAGACATTTATGATTAAAATGTAGATTCCTTGCTTCTCTCCTGGGAAGATGATGGCACATTGGGCCTGGAATTTCTAGACTGTCAACAGCCAGAAGAGCCTAAAAATTATCCCCTCCTCCATCACTTCGCTCATCATCTTCTGGCTGCTGGAGGGATGCCAATGCTCCCACATCACAGATGAAAAGGTCGAGGTTCAGAGTAGCCGCCTGCCCTGCTCAAGGTCACAGTTAGTTTGTGAATTCAGCCATGTCACCCAGGTCTCAGTTAACTTAAGTTATCTTGTCTCTACAATATGAGGACCCTATTATATAGTCTTAGGGACACCTCTTCTATCTCCAGCAGGTGCAATAGTAATAATAACTCTGAATGCTTTTTAACAAAGGCTCACCTCAGCCTTCAATAGAAACATAACAGATGGTCTCACTGTAATAGTTATTAATTTGTAATGTTTGCATCGCCTCAAACTCAAAACAAATAACTTCACATGTAAAATGCAAGAAAATATCATATCATAACATAATTGCTCATGGTATATAACTAGAGGACCTATGGTCATTGAGTACCACATTTTAAAAATAGGATTTACTTATTTTATGTATGTTTTCTCTTCATGTATGGATATGGTCATGTGTGTGCTTGCTATCCATGGAGGCCAGAAGAAGGCATTGGATCTCCTGGGACTTGAGTTATAGTTAGTTGTAAACCACCAAGTGGGTATCAAACCCAGGTCCTATGCAAGAGCAACAACTGCTCTTAACCATTGAGACATCTCTTCAGACCCAGGACACCATTTTTCAAGGGAGATTCTTCCAAGAGTCCCATGTTCCTTCACACTCAAATTGCTTTTCTTCTGAATCCAAGAAGATGATTATTATTACTGTTCTGGAGAGTTCACAGGCCTTTTTATAACATGCTCTTCCTTTAGGTTTTCTGCTAAAGCTGTTAAGAGAGTCCACAGCAGTTTGCACAAATTATAATTATCCTGCAGCAGCATTTAGCCACGTAGGCTAGGCAGACTTAGTTTACTATTTATTTGTTTGTTTGTTTGTTTATTGGGTAGAAGGAGAGAACACAACTTTCAGGAGCAGGTTTTCTTATTCTATGTGGGAATTGAATTCCTGCTCTCAGTTTTTATGAGCACTGAGTCATCTCTCTAGCCTTGAAAATGTGGCATTGTTAGAGCCACTTTACATAGGTTACAAAGATCTTTTGGAATGTGAATACAAAGACACAAAGTCACCTACATGTGAATGAATGGTGGGTGACCAGATCAATTAACTTTAGCTCATTGTTAAAAAAAAAAAACAAAAAACCAAAAAACTATGTAACAAAGTGAAAAGATAAAAAGATACAGTTCATAACCACAGGTGCAGACAGATCTATAGGTTGCAAAAGAACACTTTAAGCCTGGAAATGGTTCTCTAAACAAATAAAACACAATTATGTATTTCTGTGGGTCTGTAGCTGTGTATGTAAGCACACAAATATTGGAAAGAAACACCACAAAAGGGTGGGTCTGAGTATTTGTCAGAAAACAGAAGTATGGGGTCCAGAGGAGTGTCAGCTTAGCCATGATGCCCATAATGCCTCCCTCAACATGTAAGTGGGAAGGAACCAATTGAAGTATGTACAGCCATAGACCTTAAAGTGTTCTCAGTAGCTCTTGACCATTATCTTCAAACATAGTCTCAGACGTGCAAGACAAGATACTTGCTCATCACTGGAAACAAAGCTTACTATACCCAAATTAACTTTTAAATATAAAACAACAAGCATCTGAAAAGTTAAATTTCTGTTTTACAAATTAAAATGAAGCCAAAACAATTCTCATACTTTCAAGGAGATTTTATCTCCAGTGGCAAAGAACAAGGATTATGGAGTAGATTCAAATGAGCACGAGGCCACCCAAATTCCAAATAGAAATCAAATTAAAGTGACATTGCTTAATTCATCCTAATGTAAGTTCTATGTCTTGGCTTTTTTCCCCCAATGATGGCTCTTGTGTCCAGAGAGTGCCAAATGAACACTGAGCCTCAAAGAAGTCAGAGTCAAGGTGATTTCTGCTTTAGGAAGCAGCAGGGCTGAGAATCCAAAGACTTTTCTCCTCCCAGGTTTGGGCACTTCTAGCCAACCAAGCCATCTACCTATTTATTTACTAGCCTGACACCACACCTCCAATAACCTGTCCATTATCATCATCACCATCATCATCATCATCATCTATCTGCCTATCCACTTATCATCTAACTCATCTACCTGTCTATCCATCTATTATCTATTTATCTGTCATCTCTGCTATTTTTATCATCATCCACCTATCTTATATAACTTATATTTGTTACCTATTAGTTACTTTATATTCATCCCTATCATACATCTATCTATGACCTCTTTATTGGTATCCATTTACTAATCTCTGTAACCTGTTCCCCTTCATCTGGGACCCTTGGGGTTCTACAATAAACTAGCTGGCTCCCCACTTGTACCAGCACTGCACATTCCACCTGTTCCCTGGGGCTGCCGCTTTCCTGGACTCAGGAGAAGCCCAGAGCTGAGCAGAGCCCTAGTGGGTGGGACTGGCTTGTCCCACTCAGGGAAAGGGACAAGCTGCAGTGGGGGGTCTTGCAAACAAACCCTTGAGTCACTCACCTTGCTAACCACAGGTGGTGTAGCCAGGAGCAGCAGCAGGATAGACAGCAGGAGCGCCTGTAACCTTGAAGCAGTCTCAGCGTGCATGATGGGCGTTGGTCCTGAGTCTCAGTGTGTCCAGGGATCCACCGGACCCAGGCCTCCCTGTCCCCAGAGGGACACAGATTGGGGAGGCCTGCTGTGAAGCTCGCCTTGATTGCTGGCCCACTGGGGCGAGTTTTATAGGGCTCGACCCACCGTGGTCTGTTTGTCCTCACCCAAGCTTTTGATTGTAACTCTTAGGGAGGGAAGAAGTGGACGAGGTCCCGCCCTCGTCCCCCCTCCCAGCTCGTCAGGCACTGTCCCTTCAACCGGGCATCCTGCCCAGGAAGTGAGAAAGGATTGGGAGCCCGCAGAGCAGGCAGGTGGGCGCGGATCCAGGGTCAGGGTGAAAGAAGTGATGTCCCTGCGATCCGGGGACTCCGGTGCCTAGCGGGTGCGGGTCAGCGTGAGGAATTTAGGGGTGTGCTGTAGGGAGGTGGTTGCACAGGGTGGGGGGAGTGGCCAGCAGCCCTGCCCAGATTAAGCTGGAAGCGCGCGGGAGTCTGTGACTCTGGAGGCCAGGTTTGCTGGCAAGTCCTGGGGCTACACATCTGTTGCTAGCCTTCAACTCGCAGCCACTGCACAGACTTGACGCTGAACAAGCAGTGAAGAGGAACATGGTCACGGGTGGATTCCTTCTAGCCACAACTGTGAGGTACCTGAAAAGTCTGCCTGCTAGCCTGCAGTTCCTTCTCTGCTGGATTGTTCGAGCAGGTAAGCCGCCCACAGACAGGCACTGCCCCAGGACCAGAACACCTACCTGGGAGCAGAAGCATTGTGGCATCTAAGGGGTGGTGGTTGGGGAAGTTGTGGCCTTGGGGTCAGCAGAGGAGAGCTTCCCTGACTCCCAGGCTTCTGTGCCAGGGCTTGAACTGGGTGCTGTGTGTTTTGATTAATTTGGAGGCTCGAGTTACTGTCCTGGCAGTCCTGACATTCCAAAATGCCAAGCGCAAGAGGCAGCTGAGGGGAGAGAAAGCGCATCCTATTCTCCGAGTTGAACTGCCTTTCAGGCTAAACCTTATCTGCGGAAACGGGACAGAAAATGAGAGCCAGCTCTGGTCCAGGGTGTCCCCACATGGGAGGGCCTTGGATACAAATGCCACCTCTGCCTTGGTAGAGCACCCTGTTGGAGCAGGGCACCTGTGCTTTCTTGTGCTGTAGATTGCACTGAATAAAGCAAATCATGTACAATTCACAGGCCACAGTGAAATCAGACAGCTTTACTTGGATACAATCATCTCAGCGCTAAAGGAGAGTTGTAGTAACAGACAGGTTGTATTCTCATTGAATTAGGTATTGATAACTCTATAGCACACCCATTAAAGAACCATAACATCATCTCAGCCGTAAGTGAGAAGGAGGACTTGTGATAACCATCTAAATGTCATGAGCATATCAGTGACTACAAACTCAGCTGCCAGCACATTGGTGGCCTGTTAGTTGTCATTTCATCACTGAAGGAAAAGCCCAGCTTCCATGGAGAACCAGTGGACATTTAGATGTCACCACTTTCTTATCCAAGTTCACTGGCCATCAGGATTCCATTCCCCTCCCCTTCATATTGTAGATCTAAAGGGGGAATCTTCCATGACATACAACCATAGCTGTACACTTGAATCTTCGGAAGAACATCTAAAAGTTCCAATATCCAGTAAATTCCAAATCAACTATATCAGACTCTTTAGAGGACAAAGTTATGGGAGAACGACAGAGCCTCTTGCAGATTTTTTATGCGAACATGCTTTGTAGTCACTATTTTATTATTATTATTTTATTCTTCTCTCTCATATATTATAGCCCAACCACAGTCATTTTTGGCTAGCTATACAGAATTAGGGTCTTTTCAGTAGAATAATAAGGCATACATTAAAGTCTTTATTAAGACTTAGGGACATTGTAGAGTTTGTGCCCAGATCATAAATGTAATTGACGTCATAGTGGCTAGGAAAGTTCTTGAGAGGAACTTCTACTATCCACCTGGGGAGGATGGCAGAGATTCTGCTGATGAAGTGACAGTACCCAAGAGTCCTGAGAGGCATATGATTATCTTTTACAAATTGATATTGCTTCCTAAAAACAAATCAAAATCTCAGTCCTGATATCAAGTGTCCCCCCCTTTTTTGCAGGATTACAGAAAATTTGAATTTTAAATGGCATTTTTTGAGGACCCATGGTTTCTTTATTTCCTTCTCTCTGTGTGTGATATATATTCATGTGTGCACATTTATGTGTGTGCATATTCTTGTGTAGGTAAGAGCCATAGGATGCCTGTGATGGCAACCTTGAGTGAAGGTCTTGATCTTCCACCTTTATTGGGACAGAGCCTCTAATTATTCTGACTTGCGCACCTCCAAAGATTCTTCTGTCTTCATCTCCCACCTTAGTTTAGGAGGGCTAGGCTTACAGATATACACATCTGACTTCTCATGCATCCTGGAGATCCAAACTTGCGTTATCACATTTCTACAGCAGGTACTTCACTCACTGAGCTGGATCCTCAGCCCAGGTCCCTGGAGTTCTTATGGGAGAACAGACTGAGATGTATCAGCATTGGAGGGTAAAGTCACCTGGATGGTATTTCTGATGCAGCTGCAGAAGGAAATGGGATATAATACAGGAAAAAGGACACAGATACTTATGAGTCTGGTCTACCCCTGAATTCTGAATTCTTTTGTTCTTACTGGTGTGGATTAACTTCTCTAGGGTGAACTCTTACCCTCTATAACATCAGACTAATTGTGGTACCAGCCTCAGGGAGTTGTAGGAATCTGGTAATCCAACAGAAGTCTCTTGTACAAAATCTTCATGTAACCACCATATGTTACATTTTGACTGGAGTTGCATAAAGGAATATAGATGGACATGACAAATAGTGGCATGGTGGAGTGATGCTCTTCTGAGTCCAATACTAATGAACAAGAACCAAGCACAGCCCCATATTGACTTCAGGTCTGTCTGTGTACTTTCAAAGCACCCCAGGCCCTGTCCTGGCCTTCACAAGACCAGCAACTTTGGCATTGCCAGGAGCTGTTAGAAACTGAAATCTCAGCAGCTATCCAGTCTCAGCAAATCAGATCATAATTGTTCAAAATCCAAGATTTCCACTTGATTCACTTACAAGGAAACATGGAGAAGTGGCTTGTTTGAAAGCCATATTTAAGTCCACATTCCTCACTGCTCCACCACACACACATTTTACTATATCCATGCCTATGATCACCTGTGGTGTAATTAGCCAGACCTTAGCCAGAGGTCATAAATTAAAAAAATAAAAAATAAAATAAAAGCAAGAATATCTTACTTCTTAAATGTCAAAAGCAAAAGGAAAAGAAAGAAAATGGTTCTTTTTGTACAAGATTTCTTTTAAACACTTGATACTAGGTAGAGATTTTGAATACAACTGTCAATGCCTTTGACAAGCTGTATATAATTATTTAATCTGAATTTATTATGTCTGTTTTGTTTTAGTTTTTAAATTTTTAAAAGATTTATCTTTATGAGTATTTTGAGCAGTTTGAGCATTTTGCCTCTGTGTGTGTGTGTGTGTGTGTGTGTGTTTACTGTATGCACACAGCTATACACAAGTGCACATGTCTATATTTTGAGGCCAAACGATGTCAGAAGTTCTGCTTTATCATATTCAGCATTGTCTCCTTGAGACAGGGTTTCTCACTAAATCTGGAGCTGGGCTAGAGGCCAGCAAGCTCCTGAAATTCTGTTTCTGATCATGACAGTACTGGGGGATGCAGGTGTATTCATCCAACCTGGCTCTTACATGGGTGCTAGGGATGTGAACTCAGGCCCTCATTTTTTTTTTTAAAGATTTATTTATTATGAACACAGTATTTTGTCTGCATGAATACCTGCAGGCCAGAAGAGGGTACCAGATCATTACAGATGTTTGTGAGCCACCACGAGGTTGCTGGGGCTTGAACTCATGTCCTCTGGAAGAGCAGACAGTGCTCTTAATCTCTGAGCCATCTCTCCAGCCTTCAGGTCTTCATTCTTGTCAACAAGTGATTTAAAAAAAAAAAAAAAGAAAACTTGTTAAACAATATCTTTAGCACTGTGTTTAAAATGTGTATGTCTGCTTCAGCAGTTTTCAGTGTAAGCCCCATTAGGGAGGAGGTCTTTTTTGGGTACCATCCTCTCCCCTTTGTGAATAGATGATTAAATATGAATAGCTTAGCACATTCATACATCATTCACCCTCAGGTCTACTTCTTCCAAAGTCTATAAGCTTCTCTGGCCTTTACTGCACTGATAAGCTTGTTCTTCTGCTTTTGATGAAATACAGTTATCTTATCCATGGCTCCTTCTCTAATTTCTCCAACCTTCCTCTTTGTAATTTCTTTTTGTTTTGAGAACTTTCTCTTATCACCAGTTAGACTCTTGGGTGGTTTTAGAGTCACAGCCAGCTTGTGCCAGTTCTTGCCCTTGACTTATCTGCTGCTGTCTTAAGGTCACAGCTTCTACCCTAGTACCCAGTTCTATTTTTCAGAAACCAGGGTTGCCTTCTGGCTGGTTTCTTCTCTTGTAAGTTCTTTGAAATCCACTGCTGATGCTATTGTCAGAGTTTCCATTGAAAACTGCACACACGGCTGGGGAGAGCTCAGCTGGCTAAAATGCTTACCATGTAGGCATGAAGACTGGACTTTGGATCCCTAGAACCCACATAAAAGTCAATGAATGTGGCAGTCTGCCTGTACTTCCAGTACCTAGGAGGTGGATATACAGAATCCCTGGCTAACTTTACCAAAATGGTGAGCTCTGATTCAGCAAAGAATCTTGCTTCCATAAATGGAATAAGGACCCAGTATCAATCTTGGGCCTGCATGCACTCCTACACACACACACACACACACACACACACACACACACACACACACACAAGCATACATACACATGCTCACTGGCATATATACCACATACATATAAAAAGATTATAAAAAATACTAGCCATAAGAGGCAAACAGCAATGTATAGTCACATTAGAAAATCAATTATTTTTTTTCCGTAATATGTAGCATGAGTTAGTGCAGACAAGAGCCAGGTAGATACTTCTTGAGTTAATAATCATAGATATCTATGTATCCTATAAAATATATGTTGATTATGCCGGAAATAAATATTTCACCAGTGCCAACCAAATTTATAAAAAGGTAACTCATATTTTAATCATTTATTGTATGTAATGATTTTAATGTTATTAAACACATCATTTTCATTCTTGTTCTGTAGATAAACTTAATATTTTGTTTGTATATTATTTATTTTTATTGTAAATATGTAATATAGGCTTCTTTCTAGCTTTATTGTCTGAGTTTTTCGTAAGCCCTTTATTTACAAAGTTGGTAATAAAAGACGAAGCTTACTTTCATTATAATTATGGAATTCTTTCCTAATGATATTCTCAGCTGCTAATTATTTTGTCCATTGACAACCTTGCGCATCCATAAGTAATATTCTTGGCTCTGCTCAGTGATGACTGTTGTGTATGTTCTATACTGAATGTGTTGCGAAGATTGACAGTGAACTATGGGAGTCCATGACTCTGAATCTCATGGTTTTATTTTTTATTTTACTTTTTCACATTTATTTATTGGAGAGACAGTATGCCAAAGTACCTGTGTGGAGGTCAGAGGACAGATTGCCAAGGGTTCTTATCTTCCACGATGTGGGTTCCAGAGATTAAGCTCAGGGCACCAGGCTTGGTAGCAAGCTCATTTCTCTAGTAAGATTTCTCTACCCCTGAAACCCAGGTTTGAGCTACCCCCTTGGATCTCTTGTTTCATCCTGAGTAGCAGAGCTGTTAAGTGTGGAGTGTTGGTCCAGGTCTTATCCTTAAGAAGTGGCATGGTAAGGAGATTCCACGCCCCTGGGATGACTCCTCCAGGAAGCCAGAATGATTAAGAAACTGGGCAAAAGACAGGGTGTAGCCATGGGGAACAGACATGATGGAATTCTTAGGAAAGAAAAGGAAAGCCAAGGAAAAGCTTTCCTACTGTCTTAGAGATGGTCATTGTATCCCACCTCAGCATTTGTGCCTAACCTTATTATGCATTTGAACACTTGTTATGAAATCCTTCTTTTTGCTTAAACACTTAAATATCATTCTTTCCACCTTGTTTAGAGAGTGCCCTTTGACCTCTAAAACAATCACATTTCTAGACTTGAATTCCAAATGTGAAGACCTTCTCTATAGGAGAACTCTGGCTTTCTGAAAACGACAGGGAACAGACTGTCTCTGGGGCACTGTGACACTCCATTTATAATTGATTTTCTGTGTTCCAGAACTCTTTCTATTTAGAGATCAGCTTCCTGAAACTCACTCACAAATTCTTATTAATGGTATGAAGTCTTCACAAAGCCATGGCCTAGAACTTACTGTACATACAGCTTCTGTCATCCTGATAATTACTGTTTGTTAGAGTGGGAAGGGTGAGAGTTATGAGATGGAGAAGCAGAAGAGAAAAGGGAAGGCAGAGGAAGAAGAAAGAGGAAGAGGAGGAGGATGAGAAGTGGGGGAGAGACAGAAGATGATGGGGGATGGTGGAGAGGTCCTTTGCTGCTTACCAAGCATTTTCTTTGTGTTTTCAGGTTGAGCATGAGTTACCTCTATAGTCCTACCTAGAACTGTCCCACTGTGTGCTTCCTGCTTCCACACTGACTAAAGAGTCACCCTTCAGCATAATTCCTTTGTCTTGATGTTTGAAAGATTTTTAAGTCCCACCCACAGCACAAGCCTGTAGACCCAACTCTGTTGGAGGCAGAGACTTGAGGACCACATGGCCTTAGGTGTTTGACATCAGCCCTGGGCATCTTAATATATTATTACTACCTACCTACCTACCTACCTACCTACCTACCTACCTACCCATCTCATCTCTAACTAAATAGCTTGCTGTCCTCTTCCCCTCCCCCACCTAAAAGCTACTGTAATTCTTCCTGTTTAAATCAAACAATCTCCAATTCTGTAACCATCTCCAACATGTTGGGAAGGCTAATTTTTTTGTTTGTTTCTATTACTGATTAGGAAGGGAGGGAGGGAGTAGAGAAGGAGGGAGGAAGGAAGGAGGTAAGAGTTATCCATCATGTGCAGCTACATTGCATAGGGCACTGATCAGACAATTTGGCCTCTCAGGTATTACCTTTCTGTACTGAGAAATCTTGAGCTTAGAGGAATTATGGACCTGCATAGGGCTACACTCACTGAACATATGTTCTAATAACTTAATGAGCTGACACTGGAAGAGTAGATAATATCTGAGACCCTAACCTTTCTGACCTTCACCCCCTAACTGTTTGGATACAAGGTCAGCTTGCAGGGAGGCAGGCTTTCTCTATAGGAACTGCATAGGTTTCCACTTGGGAAGTCAACTTTCCACAGCCTTTCTAATAGTCCTGCCCTAGCAATCAGCTGGTGTCATTGCCTGAAGTCATTTCAGAGCAGATCTCAAAAGTCTGAAAGGTCCAGAAAGCTGAGATAAGTGCATTTTCACGACCAGGGAGAAAACTCATAGTTGCAGGGAGAGTTGGAGTTTTGAACTTCAAGCAACACATTTGAGAGTATTATGAACTAAGGATACTGTTCTGAGCTTGGAGGTTGGAGGCCAGTCTGATTTTGAAAATTATCGGTGCATTTTTACAACATGTCCCGTGTTATTCCTCCATGTGGCATTTATTATGGTTACTGTCGAGTTTTCTGTTGGTATTTGGAGGAGACCTCACAGAGGAAGTGATAGGAGAAGGCTGTATTGCTAGCATAGTGGGTGAGCTGAGACAAGGTGCACTTGACTCTGGCTTAACAGACCTCATTCCAGTGTCATTTAAGGACTTGCAGCATTCATACACTGCAACCAGGTCTGCAGGGTAGGAGAAGGTGGGGTGGCTTGGCTCTAGGCCAGGGGCATTCTGTTCCAGCTGGAATTTAGAGCAGTTCTCAAGAATTAATTTGAGGAGTTGTCAAGTTTTTCTCTTTCAGAGAACATGAAGCTGCAGCCACATTCCGAGGGTCTTCGGACCACACAGACTCATGACCCACATGAAAAATCTTGTGTGGAATGAGGTCAAATGCTTTTACTAAAGATCTCAAATAAACCATGTGGTTTGGACTTTTTTTTTGAGGGGGTGTGTCCTGGAGTAGAATCAGATTAAATAAATGAAATCAGTGGGACTGGATGGAACTGGTTATGATAGGTAAAATAGAGACTAACACTAAGCTCTATCTCATTCATATATGGGATCCAAAAACAGTGAGCTTCATAGGAGTCCAGGGCAAAGGTGAGGAGCTGGGTGGAGGGGGAGAGAGGGAGGGAGGGGGAGGAATGGGATGGGAAAAGGCTGGCAGCAAAGACGTTCTGAGTGACAGCAGAAGATCATACCCTGTATAGGTAGAGACACGACAACCATGTATTTTGTACATCTTCAACACAAAGAAATGATAAATGAGAAAATGCTTTTGGAGACAGTTCCCTTGGTTTGACATTACATGGTGCAGGTGTGTACTAACACATGGCTCCTTATTAACACATTTCCTTCATGTTTTCAAATGTATTAGTGGCAAGGCAATAAATTCAAATTTAAAATTCATTACACTTATTTATTTGTGTGTGTGTGTGTGTGTGTGTGTGAAGGGGATGCTGTTGTATGCCTGTGGAGGGTAGAAAACAGTTATCGGTTGTCATTTCTCCTACCATGTTGGTTTTCACATTAAACTCAAGCCATTAGGCTTGACAACAAATGCCATTATCCATTGGAGCATATTATCAATCCTAATAAAAACAGGAGCAGGTAATTAGCATGTATATTGGGAAATAGTTAACCCTGTCTATCTATTTATCAGTCTATCTGTCTGTCTGTCTTGATATAGGGTTTCATGTACCCAAGACTGGCTTTGACATCACCATGCAATCAAAATGAACCTTGGTCTTTCGATCCTCCCACCTCCATGTCCAATGGTCTTGGATTCCAGGAATGCACTACCACATCCTATTTATGCAGTGCTGAGGATTGAACTCAGAGCATCACCCATGTGAGGCAGGCACTCTGCCAACTGAACTACATTACCATCCCTAATCAGTTTAACACTTAACAGGGAGGATATAGGCCATTAAAAGAAGTTCTTCAGTGGACTGGTGTAAATAAGGATCCCCCTACACATAACTGAGAGTGGTTCTTGTAATCTCTGAAAGCCTTTCCTTAATTAAAAAAAAAAAAAAGTCTATAAGTGTTTTCCTAAATGTATGTCTGTGCACCACTTGCATGCAGTGCCTGCAGAGGCCAGAAGGGGGCATCAGCTCCCATAGGATGAGAGTTATAGCTGGTTGTAGGCCATTGTGTGGGTTCTGAGAGTTGAAGGCCAGTGAGTGCTCTTAACAACCAAGGCATCTCTTCAGCACCACTGTCATTTTAAATAAAAGCTCAAGCACTGAAAATTCAAGTTTGGAAAAAGAAAAATATACAAAATAATTGTCCACACAATCAGAATTGTTTATCAGAAAGAACCTTCTGATAAAAGTATTGGGTGGAAAGTGCACGTACTTGTTAAGTAAGTAAGACATTAATTCACAGAAAGAACAAAAACAGAACTCACAGATTTAGTGTCACCAATGGAGAGAAAGACATAGACTTCTAAAAAAAAATTTGTGAGTAAAAAAGTTCAAGCCTTAGCCCCATGTTCATATGGCTCTCAACTTTGGCTACATGCCCACACTGATAAGAGTGCAGTAGGGTGTATTCCAACCTAAGATCCTGTTACAGAGCAAACAAATCTCCCATGGTGCAACTCATGGAAATCTGGACGGTTTTAGATCTTGTTCCCAAGATTAGAGCATCTGGAAAACATTCAGCAGAGCAAAGACATCCCAGGGGGACTGGAGACCAAGGATTTCTGTTTAAAAACAAATGAACTGGGATTAATAATCACAAGGAGTTAGAGGAATATCACATAGTAGCATCTGCTGGTCACACATTCTGGAAAGGACTTCTGTTTTTATTCTTGGGAGGGCAGGGAACTTGGAGTCCTAACAGGGGTCCTCAGTGAGCAGGTGCTTGAAAACGGGCTAACGTGCTGATATGCAGTCTCTCTCTTGTAGGGTAAGTGAGCATCCTGTGAGAGCAGAACAATCCTAGAACCTTCAGGAAGGAGAGGCCCTTCCATCCATCTCATCTGCACAGGCCCATTGGTTCAGACAGGAAACTGACAATAAAACTACAGGAAGGGGCAGAGCAGCTTCTGTGCCCTCAGTAGATCATTGACTCCTTGTTGCATTTTCCTCCCTGACAGCAGCTTTTTGTCACTTCTAAGCATATTTGTTTTCCTCTGAATTCAATCCTACTCTTCACCTGGACTGTACCCTGGGCCATCTTTGGATGCATCTTTCTTCCTCTACATCTTTTCTTCTAAGGGTGTTTATTTCTGCTCTCCCACAGAGTCTCTCTCAGTACTATTCCCCAGCCTAGAGTCTGAGGTCTCTGTGACAGAGGCATGTTTTGCGTTGGGTTACTTTGAGTCCAGGATTTATTGTGCTCCTTCCCAGAGGACTAAGGAGGTGGAATCAGACAATAGAAAACAAGACTGTGCCCTCATGTGGCTGGACTGAAAGTGGGAGCTGAATGCCACCACGGAGAATGTTTCTTTTATCAGTAACAGTCAATAATGGCAAAGCTCTTCCATAAAAGGACACATAACTTCTACAAAAATTGACTGTGTAGAAGAGCATTTAACATGGTTTGCATATATCCAAATGTCACAGCATTTCAGAATGTTTGAGTTATGTTTTTGTAGCAGCTATAAACTCAAACAGTAACATAAGGTCTCATCTAGTTCTGCATAAGGTCAGACATTAATGTTGATGCTGAGTTAGAGGGCAGCTGTTGTGAGAGATAGGGTATCTGTTATGTATTTGGAAGCTGGACCAAAGCAAAAACTTTAATGTGCTTAACACTGACCACTGTAGCAGAGAAAGTCCTCATAGATTGCATTGTACATATGTGCTTTGTTATATGCAATATAGAGTATATCACAGTCACAAACACAGAAAACCTTTATGTGGGCTGCACAGATGCACAAGTGTACACCCATCCATGATCTGCCCTTGATAGAAAGACCATTTCTTTCCTTTGGAAGCTCACTTCATGTGAAAGCACACATATCCCAGGGAAGCAAAAACTCCTTCATGCTTATATAAAGCAAAATTTTCACCTCTCTTTTCACAGTTATCTTTCTTATGCTTTTCAAGAGAAAAAGCATATTCTTTGTACAAGTTAGTTTTAACCTTCAACTTGACACAGCCTAGAATTGCTCAATATAAGAGTTTCCTTTGAGGAATTGTCTAGATTAGGTTGATATGTATACTGTGTGTGGGGAGGGAATTATCTTGATTGTTAATTGACACAGTAGGAAGACCCAGCCCATTGAAGGACTCACCATTCCCTAGGTGGGGAATCTGGAATGACATAAGACAGGAAGAAGCTTGAGAACAAGCAGAAACCATGAGTTTAATTCATTCTTCTTGCTCTTGACTGTAGATGTGGGTTGACCAGTTGTCACACCTCTGTGATATTTTTTTTCTGTAGTGATGAACCATAACCTAGAATTGTAAGCATAATAAACCCTTTGCCCCTATAGTTGTTTGGTCAAGCTATTTTATCACAACAGAAGTGAAACTGGGTTTCTTCCGTTCTTAGGCCATTCCAGACATTCCTAGGGCTCATAGACCAGCTGGTCAAACCTACAGGGAGAACCTCTGGCTAATGCTAGACTTTTCTAAAAAACAAGGTCAATGGCACCAGAGGAACAACACCCAAGTTTGACCTATGGCCTTCACATGCACACACATGTGCAGCTGCACACACAAACAGTAGAGTATATATGGTATGAATGCTATGTAAAGAAAGTTTCATAATAAAAACTAAGCATTATAAATTCCCATTAAAGAATATATGTGCAATACTTTTACCCATTGGTGGTAAAAATTGGACTGTGGTGACATAATAACATACCAGATATTTCTAAAATAATGGTGGAACAATTTTATTTCACTGCCTCCAGAAGTCATCCATCCAAGTGTGTTGAGAAATTCCAGATGTTAGGGCAGTAGTCAAACTCCAGATGTTAGGGCAGTAGTCAAGCTCTAGATGTTAGGGCAGTAGTCAAAATTCAGATATTAGGGCAGAAGTCAAGCATCCTTCTTTCACATTTTAATAGTTTTCCTATGTGAAAACTTTTTCAGAGCATGCTTAGATAATTGTGGAGATTAACTGTACCAATTATTTTTAATTATCTATGTATTTTATAAGAAATGAGAGCCTCATCTGCATGTATCCCTGTAAGCTATAAGAGTGCATTAGATCCTATTATAGAGGGTTGTTAGTCATTGTGTGGTTGCTGGGAATTGAACTTAAGACCTCTGAAAGAGTAATCCATTCCCTTAGCCACTGAGCCATCTCTCCAGCCACTGCATCACTTACTTTTAATTAAAATATAAATATCTCTAATTTTCAACAGTTTTAGACAATTTTCTATTTGTTTACAATATTGAGTATAGTCAAAGTGATTCAAAGCAATTTGTATTTTTTTTCCAAAATGATAATTTATTTATTGAGATGTATTTATAGAATGTAACTTTCAATCAAATGGATCAGTTTCCATCCCCAAACTGATAATTTTAAATAGCTTTAATCAAAAGCTATTTGAGGACGGAAAAGATCTTTGTGTTTTCCATAATTGTATTTCTACTTGGCTTTAAAAGTATCATGGAATGTGGTTTCACCACTCACCAGGGAAACTGATTTTTAGTTGACACTGTGCATTCATTTGCCCAGCTTTCACCCATAAATTTAAAAATAGCTTGCAAATATTAAATATGCCGGGTTCCCTTCTCCTTACCAGTTTCCATAAGGACAGGAGCTCAGAAGAGCCAAAATTTTAAAAATGAGACATCTCCATTCTCTGAGATTTTAGATTCAACGAGATTTTAGATCAAAGTAAATAGTTATTCAGGTCAAGTTAAAAAAAAATGTTATCTCTTGTTTACAAATTAAAAAACAAAAGCTCACCATCTTAGCTCTTCTACAGTGTATAAATGAGTAGCCCCAGATACAGTCATGGGGTATACCCTAACCACTCTGATTTCAGACCACTGCTGTCAACCCCAAGCAACCTGTACTCTCCAATTTTCTATTTGTTCCTATCCCTGACCCTTGCTAATCTATTTTCTGTCTCTGTGGATGTGCCCATTGTCTATGTGCTTTTGACACTCATAATGATTTCATGGCTCATCCATGTAGCAGCACATTTCCATATATATATATATATATATATATATATATATATAATTCCTTATTATGGTCAAATAATTTTCCATTGCATGGTTTAATATTTTACTTTTCCATTAATCAATTAATGTATTTTTTCAGTTTTGGTTATTAGGAATATTCATGTACAAGTACACTTGGAAAATATGTTTTAATTTCTCACAAATCTTTTTTATTTTTCAAAAATGTATCTATTGCATACATATAGAAGATTTGATAGTATTTCAATTTCTATTCATTTATTTTTATCTTTTAGTTTACATGGGGCTGAAGAGATCACTCCTAGGAGCAATAGCTACCCTTTCAGAGGACCTGCATTCAATTCCTAGTACCCCCATGGTGACACATAACTGTTTGTAACTCCAGCTCCAGGGCATTAGATGCCCTCTTCTGGCCTCCTTGGGCACTGCATGCACATGGTGCACAGACATATTCAGGCAAAACACCCATACACATAAAACAAAATTTTTTTTTTTAAAAAAAAAACTTTTTAAAAGCTATTTTACAAAATCATGGGTTTCTTTGTGGTATTCTCCTGCATTCCTCACCTTACTTGTCTCAACTATACCCTCCTGCCCCCAGTAGAATACTTACATTCTAAGAATGTTTATTCAGTATGACAAGCACTAAGAAAAGATTGCTATATCAATAGCCACTAGGGTTGTTTAAAAAAATATGGTTTTAATCAATTATGAGATAATGTAAGC
Organism: Sigmodon hispidus; assembly: GCA_004025045.1. Taxonomy (NCBI): domain Eukaryota; kingdom Metazoa; phylum Chordata; class Mammalia; order Rodentia; family Cricetidae; genus Sigmodon; species Sigmodon hispidus. The sequence continues at coordinate 21,768 of PVIH01002676.1, forward strand.
TGTTATTCTCAATTTTATTGCACATTGTTGTTCTAAGAGGTATATTTGTACCCCACAGGTGCAGATTCTAACACAGGACACAGACTCCCAACTGTCTTCCGGAAGAAAGGAGAAGACTTAGAGGAGTATTTTGGGTACAGAGGTCATCAGTGAGGACGCCTGTGCTCAAGGTCTTCATGGGGTTCTCTTTCAGATGGGCCAAGCCCTCAGTCACAGGCCACTGGTGAGTTTCCTTGATGTGTGAATATCCTCATGAAGTAAGTTTTGCTGCCACTTAGGACCCATCTTGACTTTTAAATACTAGCATCTTTCCAAATATACATCCACATCATGACTGTGCTGCTATACAACTAAAAGCCAGGTTTCCTTCTCTCTTTCTAAATTTGAATAGAAAAGGCATTAAGTGTCCAGATCTTTGGGGCTTCTGAAACTCCTCAAGTGAGGACAAAGCACCTTCATGAATATAATGAGCAGGTTAATGACCTCAAAGATGTCTACATCCTAATTTTTGTTAATATGTTACTTATACAAGAAGAGGAAATTACGGTTGCAAATGAAATTCAGCTGATCTTGAGATGGGAGACGGGATCTTAGATGATCTGGTTGGATCCAATGTCATCAGGAGGAGGATCAGATGTGGGAGGAGGAGGAAGGAGTCAGTGAAAAGGACAGCATGGAAAAAGCAGAAGACAGGGAGCAGTAGCTTCAGAGATGGAAGGGGCATGAGTTAAAGAACATGGGCCCTTCTAGAATCTGGAAAAGGCAAAAGAACCAGACTCTGTGTTCAGAAACCCAGTCCCCAAGTTCCTTGATTTCCATCACAGGACCCTTTAGCTTATGGATTCTCAGTCAGGGTCACAGCCAGACACAATGCTTTGTCATTGCCTATAGAAATTCTGTTACTCCAAGATAAAGAAGTAGAGTATGGAGAAAGAAGTATCATGTAACATGATTCCAAGGAGAGGAAAGGCTACATAAAACCAAGTCCAAGGCCTGGCTCCAGTTATCTTACCATCGAGGGCAGAGATGGGGAGAGGGGTATGTATAGCACAACAGGAACACACACTCACCACAGATGCTCAAGATCCAAATGAAGTAATGTGCACTGATGGCCTTTGATGGAAAGATGGACATCCTAGCAAAGGTTTGCTCGGGCTAGCTTGGTCACATCCTTCCTCTTCTTAAAATTTGTTCATAATAGCTGCAAAGCTCTAGGTAGATTTTGGCTGTGGACCACCTCGCTCTGCCCTAATAACTCCACATTATCCTCATGCACTCCAAGCCGTTCTTCTCATTCTGGCATCTTCCATTCCTTCTTGCTTGGGTCCCATTAAATGACTACTCAGATATACTGGTCTCAGGTGTGTTCCCAACCACAGCTGCCTCTCTCTCTCTCTCTCTCTCTCTCTCTCTCTCTCTTTCTCTCTCTCTCTCTCCCTCTCTCCTTCCTCTAGCTTTCATAGAGAGTCATCTCAACTCATTTGTACATTCAGGCCTCAATCTTACCCTGTGTGCCCCTATGGACTCCATCATCATGGCCTTCAATGCATCCACACCAAAAGCCTTCAATATGTCTTTCTTGACTGATAAAAAGAAGAGAGGCAATGTTGCCAGCCAGAACACATTGACTGTGTTGGATGGTGGCAGAAGTGAGAACCAGCTGTCTTGAGTTGGTACTATTACTACGTTTAACTCGTTTCTCATTGAAGCAAACACTTAATTTGTATTTTTGCTTTTTCATAGGTCACTAATATTTATTCTCTTTACAATACAATATGAATATGGGGTAAGTATACTAATTCATTCTATACATAAAAAATTTGCTTTCTTGAATATATGATTCATTGCATGCATATATAATTTGTATGTTTTTAAACCATGTTTAAACTAGTCACACTCTGGGGCTCAGCCTTCATAGCTGTGATGTGGACACTGAGATAATACCCAGCCTGGGGCCACTTTGATATTTTTCCAATCAAAACTGCTTATAGATTTGCCTGGGTATTGGAGAGGCCTTTATCTTAAAACGACCACAGCCGTTCCTTAAATTATTTTTATTTGGAACAGAAAAGAAGTAGCTGAGCCATTTTGAGATTAAACCAAGAAATCTAAGATTCAGTCTGGAAGCTTTTTAGCTGCAGAGAAAGCTCAGCCAGTAACCTCCCCTTTATCTTCCGCTCTCCTGAGGAAGAATCTAAATTGTAAGCCCAGCCTCAAGGTTTCAAAGATACCCTGTTAAGGGCTGCCTGCCATTCAGGCCTGAAGATCCCTGGAATTTCTGAGATCCACCGGGCTCCAATCCCTTGATTATCAGAGACCTTTACTAAGTAACTGTAATAGAAAATTATCTCCCCCCACCCACTTTTACTACCCTGGTCCAGGAATGAGAGATCCTTGATTCTTGGTTCTCTTTAGTTACTTATTCTTTAACCCACCTAACACTTGGCCCCCCTCCCATTTTAAGCAGAGAGCGAGACTTGTCCAGCGTAGGTCATGTGCCCCTCTTGTGATGCTCACCTGGGAGCTTTTTATTTTTTATAGTTAATCTTACCTGATTTTCCCAAGCTTATTCTTGTATTGCATGCATTTATTTTTCTATTACAAAAGTCTGCAGCATCCTAAAAGGTCACTCCCCCCATCTTATATCCATGTGAGTGAATGTGATTCCTCAACCAAAGATAGTTTAATGGTGGACACTCCCATCAGCTTGTGGTACAGAACTATTTTAGAGTCCTAATGCAGGCAGTAGCAATATAACTTGGATTTAAAGAAAAGGTGTGTACAGACAGAAGTACCTTTGGAAAACAGTTTGTATTACCAAGATTTTGAATGTACATTCCTTTGGTCCAGAGATGCATTTTTTAAACTATCACATATTCTTATCCTGGCATGTGCAAAGATGAATACACAAGAATATTAACTGCAGGGTGGTGTTCTGTCATCAGCAGTGAGTGGATGCCCAAGTTCTGATATTGTATAAGCTGAACAGCTTCATGGAGCATGTCAAAAAGAAAACAGTGATTATGTAAAATGGTACTGGGTACTAGACAGCCTGGCACTCGAGTAATACCTGGACACCAATGTAAAGAGAGGAATCTTCTGAGGGTTAGGGAACTTGAGGGCAGGACATAAAGAGAAAATGTCCTCTAATAAACTATGCTTTCATACAGTTTGATGTTTTGGTTTTGTAACTGTATTAGTTTCCTACAAAAAAGAAAATGGGTACAAATATGGGACAGAGTTAACGTTTTAGAAGTTAACGCTTTACTTTCTTTAATCGTCTAAGAAAAACGCATGTGTTTTATGACATCTGAGGTAAAGAAGGGTGGCTTTTCCTGTTTTTTTCCTTTGGAAAAAAAATAAATCGGCTTGAATGAGGTTGTATTCCCAGTGACTGTATGAGTGTAGGTGTGTTTCCAGTGAATGTGTGAGTATTAGTGTATTCCCAGTGAATGTATATGAGTAGTGTAGGTGTGTTCCCAGTGAGTACATGAGCACTGGTGTGTTCCCAGTGAGTGAGCATGGGTATTATCTCAGTTAGACTTTCTATTGCTGTGACAAAACACCAGGACCAAAAAGCAAGTTGGGGAGGAAAAGATTTAATAGACTTACCCTTCAGCATCACTGTTCATCACCGAAGGAGGCAGAGCAGGAACCCAAATAGGGCAGAAACCTAAAGGCAGAAGCTGATGCAGAGGCATGGCCACAGCTGCTTGCTGGCTTGCTCAACCCACCTTTTTATAGAACCTAGGACCACCAGCCCAGGGATGGCACCGCCCACCATGAGCTGAGCACTCCCCCACTGATCACTAAATGAGAAAATGCCTCACAACTGGATCTCACTGAGGCATTTCTTCAGCTGAGGCTCCTCCCTCTGATGACTCTAGCCTGTGTCAAGTTGACACACAAAGCCAGCAGTGTAGGTACATTCCTAGCCATTGTGGCTCAGGCTGTAAATGTTTAATTACCTGTGGTGGTATTGTCCTTGTCCTTTTCAGTGACTTTGTATGATCTCTCTCTCTCTCTCTCTCTCTCTCTCTCTCTCTCTCTCTCTCTCTCTCTCTCTCTGTGTGTGTGTGTGTGTGTGTGTGTGTGTGTGTGTGTGTGTACACAAGCTAGCATTCATGTGTTTGTCTGTCACATGTCCTGACACAGAGCCAGTAGACAAACTCAGATGTTTCTCTTTAGACACTGCTCACCTCTATTTCTTTTTGTTTGTTTTGGAGATGTCTTTCATTGTTCTAGAACTTTCCAAGTAGGTTATGATAGCTGCTTAGCAAGCTCTGGGGACCTGCTAGTCTCTGCCTCACCAGTGCTGGTGTCCCAAGCCTGTGCCATCACATGTGGCTTTTTTTAAGGTTTAGTGTCACCCTCTGTGTCTCCTCATTTAGTACAACGAAGTGCAGACTCTTCCTTTGCAAGTTCCCACCCTCATCCCAGGTGTCTGTGGGTGTCTCTTTCTTAGGATCTGCTAATCTATTTTAAAATGTAATCCTATCTTACATATCTCAGTGATACTGGGCAAAAACAAACAAATATCAAATAAATATCTTGCTTTTTTATCAAGACATCTAATCTACTAGCTCCATTTTGCCATCATTATTTTGGTATTTCACTGGATGAAATAGTGAATTCTGACCTCACATGATTCTGAGTACTCAGACTAGCAACTGTACTTGCATCTGGTCCCCAGCCAAGCCTGGGTGTTCCATTCCTAACCTCTTAGAATTTCAAACTCATGAATTCACAGATAACAATGGTAATTAAAACTCAAGAGTCACATACACATGAAATTTCAAACTCATTTATGTGTAGTTTATGTGGTATCTGTGTATATGTTCACACACATGCATAGGGAGGCTAAAGGTCAATACTGAGTGTATTTTTCTATTTCTCCCCAGCATTAATTGAGACTGAGTTTCTCATCAATCTGGAGCCCACCAATTTATCCATACTACCTGTTCAGCAAGCCTCAGGGATTCCCCTGTCTCTATCCCCTCAGCACTGGGATTGCAGATATGCAATGAGTGACAGAAACCTAAACCCCAGTCCTCATGGCCACATGGCAGGCCCCTTACAGATTGGCATGTCTCTTAGTCCTTCAAACTCTCAGATTCTTCAATGACCCATAAGATCCTTGTTTATAAAGATGTATTTTCATGTAACACCTAAAGATATTTTCTTTTTGATTCTGTCTAAAAATGTTCCTTTCTGTCTTAGATTTAGGGTTTATATTCCTGTGAACAGTCACCATGATCACAGCAACTCTTATAAAGGAAAATATTTAATTGGGACTGTCTTACAAGTTCAGAGATTTAGTCCATTATCATCATGGTGCAAAGCATAGTGGCATAGAAACTGACATGGTATTAGAGAGGTAAGCTGAGAATTCTATCTCTTGATGTGAGATGTCTTTCTATATGCTATAAATATCATTAATAAATTTAAAAAAACTGTTTCAACCTATGGCAAGGCATCTTAGAAGTAGGCAGGAAATCTGAGCAAATAAAGGGGAAGGAGGACAGAGACAAGAGAGACTCCATCTCCCCACCCAAAAATCAAGATGTAAAGAAACAGATCAGCCATGGACCACATGGCAAGACAGATTAATAAAAATGAGTTAAATTAAGATACAAGAGCTAGCTGGCAATATGCCTGAGCCATAGTCCAAACAACATATAATTAATATAAAACTTCGTATAATTATTTAAGACTGCTGTTCCAAATCTTGGGGTAGGCCAGGCCAAAAACCTGTCCTACAATATCTGGTTGAGCAGGCAGCCAGAAATAAGAGACAATGGGCTTGGATTGAGCATTTGAAACCTCAGACCCCACCCCAGTGGCACACTTCCTCCAATAAGGCCACATATTCTAATCCTTTCAAATAATGTCACTCCTTATGAGCCTATGGGAGCCATTTTTATTTATATCACCACACTGCCTTTTAAAGAAAGTTTAGATGGAGTGATTTAAAAAAAAAAAAAAAAAACTCAACAACTTTTGAGTAGACCCTTTGTCTTTTATCACCCTCACCCATATTTTTATTATTTTTTATTATGAATAAAGTCATATTTTTTATCCATGTATCCCCTTGTTCAAACTCCCTTCCCCTTCCCACCCCTTCCAGTCACTCTCTCTTCTCCCCATCACTTTATCTCCTCCCCAGCAAGGGCAGGAGGTCCCAAGGTCCCAAGGTGGCTTAGTTCAGCGTTCACCCTCACCCATATTTTGGACATATGCTTATGTATATATTTATATGAAGTATGCATATTAACATGCATGTATCATACCTACTTACTGATCTCCCACTTTATTTTCTTTTTCTTTCTTGTGTGTGTGTGTGTGTGTGTGTGTGTGTGTGTGTGTGTGTGTGAGAGAGAGAGAGAGAGAGAGAGAGAGAGAGAGAGAGAGTCCTGTAACCTAGGCTGGCCTTAAACTTGCCCTGATCCTCTTACCTCTACCTCCTGAATGCTGTGGTTATAGGTTGGCTATTCTCTATTTCTTTCACTTTACATTAGAGCCTGTGCATTGCCTTAAGCTTTAAAGATGTAACAAATATACAAATAAACAAAGTTGGCAAAGATGTAGATTATCTCCTCTGCTTTCTTAATAATCTTGTTCCTGACACTAGCATCCCATCCCCCTCTCCTACCTGACCCGTGGCTTTTGGGGGTGAAAGCGGGGTGCTGGAAGATGGCTGGGTTTTGTTTTGTAGAGGATTTACATATGAAAATAGTCGTTCTTGAAGTACACTTAGTACTGAAGTGGCTGAAGCCTCTGGTTATAGATAATGTGCATAGGCAATGGATGACAAGGTGCTATATCTCACAAAGGGCAGGAACATTCTTGTGTAAAGTCCTCTGTGTGTGTGTGTGTGTGTGTGTGTCTGTGTGTGTTGATTTTTTAGAGAGAGTTAAAGAAAATCCAGTGTGGTACACATCTTTAATCTCAGCACTCAGGAGGCAGAGGCAGACCATTCTCTGAGTTTGAGGTCAGGCTTACAAATTGAGTTCCAGGACAGCCACAGTTACACAGGATATTCTGTCTCTAAAAATAAAATAAAATAACAACAACAAAAAGATGAAAGAAAGAGAGAAAGAAAAAGAGGAAAGGAAAGAAAAGTCTGTTAAAGCAGGAAAAGACCTAATTGACTCAGGTTGAGAGGCTTGTAATTGAGGGGCATGTTAAGAACTGAAAAATTGCAGGAAGGAAAATTTAAATCTAAGCTGCAAGACTTACCTTGAGAATTATTTTAGGAAGGATTTGTTTGATGAGGATCATGTACCCTGGCTGATCTGGAAGACACAGGGGGATGTGGGAAGAAAGTCAGGCTTACCATTGAAACTAGACTCCTTTGTGTGTGCCCAGCTTGCCACCTGCACATTTACACCCCTAGATGGTTCTCAACTTGGTACTGAAGTCTTCTTGGGAGAGGAAGCATCTATATGATGCTGGCTTTGGTGACTTCTGAATAAAGTTCCTTTTTCTCCACTGTCTTTGGGTCAGAGAGTCCCCCTAAGATTGCACCATGGCATGGGTTTTTTTCCTTTTTATGTGGCAGTACAACTCACTGCAGCCAGGTGCAATGGTGTACTTGTAAAACCGAGGCAGGAGGATTAAAGGATTGAGTGCAGCCTGGCTACATAGCAACACCCTGTCTCAGGATAAATACATTAATATTTGCCTTTCCTGGATCGAAAGATAAAAAGCGTTCTGTGGGATTTGCACATGTTGGGCTCGTTCTGTTGTATATTCTGTGAACTGAACTGAGCCCCGAGGACTGATATACTGAACAAGTGGTTTTACTTTCCAGAGTTGCAAGAAATATGGCAGCCCTTGTGGAGGAAGAAACTGCTCTGTCTGTCAGTGTTTTCCTGAAAAAGGATCTCGGGTAAGTGATGAAGAAATCAACACTGACAGCAGGCCTGGGTTTCACACCATGCTGCATATTTACATAGCCTCAGATCCTTAACATGAGTTATTAGCCAGAGGTGCGTATATTTTACAACAAATGTTCTTCACACTCTTAGAAAGAATTATGATCAATTTAGACTATGTGTGAACTAGACGGTCTGAGAAGTACAGTTCACCCTGTGTTTTAAACAATACCAGGATCATGAATCATCCTATGAAGAAAGGCTTGCTTGCGGTGTGTGTATGTCACTCCAGGTCACCCCCTCCAAAGTTTATTAGTTTATCAGTGTTTTAAAGGCTCTGAGAAGTGTGTGAAAGAAAAAAAAATACTGTTTAACTTGGTTTAAAGTCATCTTTCAAGACATTTGACCATAATACATTTCATGCACCTTATTGAAGCTTAATATTCAAGCCAAAGCAATAACTATACATTACATGCTCCATATTCACCAGTGATTATTCTATGTGCTCAAAATGCCTTTCTTAGGTCACTGACTCCTCACTTTATAGGCACTAATTGTGCTGTGCACAAGACTGAGCCAGAGGCCAGGTACTAGTGCAAAGCCACCCAGGATAGTGCTGCTGGAAACTGGACTCCTATCTATCTTGTAAAGCATGGAGTTCATCTTGGCTACTGCCTTTCACATCTCCCTGTGCACAAACATTTCCCTGTGCACTGACAGCTGCACTTGGCAGCTGTCAATTCATGTGTGCTGTGATTCAGAGGCTTCAAAACCCTCTCATCATTATTATTTTTGTGTACTGAAACATCACTCTTTACACTTTAAACACACATAGTTGTGTGTCAAGTAAGAATTTAAAAAAAGTATAAAAATAACCCCCTTAAGAAGGGCTAAGTGTGACTGAATTTCTTAAGATTTGGATACTTTTGAGGTCTTCATTCAGGCTATTGAAATAAATATAGTACACTGAGGGCCCTAACCAACTTAAATATGTTTCTCACAGTCACAGAGATTGAGAAGCCAAGATCAAAGTGAGAGCCACTTCTTGGCTTAGGGATGGTGTTCTTGGTGGAGAGAGGGAAGGAGGGGGCAGTGCGCTCTAGGGTCTTCTCAGAAGGGTTTGATGGTGACGATCAAGACACCTCCCAGACACCCAATCTCCTACTCTTAATATATTGGAGCTCGGCATTTCAACATGTGAATAGGGGACACAAACATTCAGCCTAAATGATGTCCATATCAGTCCCACAGGGATGGACATCACACTCAGAGTGATGCTGGGGTGGTGGCCAGTCTTTAGGGCAAAACATTTCCTTCCTCCCACTTAAAGGCTTTATCACTATACCCATGAGTCTTTAGAAATCTCTGTCTCCTTAAGTCTGTGGTTCTTTACTGGGGACCATTTTGTTTCACCCACCTTTCTATGGACACCTGACAGTTGAGACATGTTTTAGTTATCACAGCTGGATGGAGGAAGCTCCTGGTGTTGAATGATAGAGATCAACCTCAAGTGGTAGAGGCTCAGTTTCTTGTAGTGCAGGGTACACTCTACACCAGAGACTGATCCCCAACACCAGCAGTACACATGTAGAGAAGTCCCCTCAGCAGCTCAGTGGGGTGGGTGTGGTTATTTTTGTTTCCATCTGACAGTGTAAGGAGCCCAAATCAGTGCCAGCAACCACATCCAGGTGCCTAACCTCTCCTCCAGCACTTGTTCCACAGGCATGGAAAGGTTATTACCCTTAGGTTCCAACACCTGGGTCTACTGTGTTACTATATGAGCTCACGGGTGTCCTTCCTGAGATCAAGCCTTTCACATTTGCTGCCTGGATTCTGCTTCCATTATTTGAGCCTCTCTGCGATCACAAGCCAATGACTGTGTACAAAGTGTGCTTTTTAGTCCCCACAGCTATCTGTGGATTGCCAGAATTCCCGAGGCTGAGTTTCTCTCTTCTATGTGTGTGTCCATGGTAGTGGGTGGCCGAGGAGACTGTGTGTACAGCCCCAGTAACCTCTGCCTTTCCTGATGGCTGGAATCTCCCTGCGAGGAATGCATGTATGGATGGAATTTTCCAGCAGAGCATGTGGAAGGAAGACTATGTATGTCAGTGGGAGGGGACAGAGATGTAGGTACTCAGTTTTTAGTATCCAGCCAAACTCTTGAGCCAAAGGGGCAGCATCAGGTAGACTGAATAATACTACTAATAATAAGTTGGCACTTAATTCCAGGGGCTGGAGGCTGATGAGACTCTATAACCCATTTATGGAAAAGCTTGTGTTTGTTCCTTTCCCATTGGCTCATTGGGTGGTTTGTTCAAACCCCATACTAGAACTGTTTGCTCTGAAACAATTATTTTTTTATTGTTGTATTCTTTTGTGTTCATTCCTTGATAATGTATGTATATAATGAATTCTGGTCATTTTAATCATTATTTTCTGGTATCACCCCCTCCCTCTCTCTGTGTATGTGTGTGTGTGACATGAGTGACTCATTGAATTTAATTAGAGTTGCTTGTATGAGAATGGGTAGGAGGCTATTTACTGGGGCAATATCATCTTTTCAGTGGGTACCACACTGAAGAAAATGACACCTCTCCAGCAATCATCAATTGCCATGAATTCCTTACAGAGGAGTAATGGCCCTTTCCCATCCTTATTCAACAACATGTTTGTTTCAGGACAGGGTTTCACTGTGTAGTCTGGCTGGCCTCAAATTCATTCTGTAGACTGGGCTGGCCTCAAACTTACAGAGATCCACTTGCTTCTGCCCCCTGAGTGCTAAGAGACATGCAACACCACCATTCAGCCTTGTTCAACAGCTTATACCAGGCACTTAGATTTTCATTTCATAACTATGACTTTCAGAGGAGCATTATCCGCCCACATATGAGGCTAAAGTAAGTCTTAACATGCAAAGGTAGTTTTTTGATAAAAGCTGTGGTTAGCTCTTTATCTGAGTCTGGAGCTACAGTGAAGCAAACAATGAACCAGATTTGTGTGATGGTCCAGAGCCTGTGGTCCAGCCTCCTTTTCAATCAGTTTGGGTATGGCTGTGCTGGAACTCCTTCATTAGAGCCTAAGCACACACTTGTCATGGGTCGTGAAAACAGTCTCTTGACTCATGGTGCACACATTAGAGGGATAAGTTGCTGCTCATTGACTCTTCCTTTGGAGTAAGTGTGTTCCATTGCACTACTTTGATCATACTAAAATAGATAGCACCTAGAAGGTAGTCTACACTCATCAATCAATAGATTAAAACCCAGACTCCCAATGGAGGAAATTCCCATCCCGGCACACTGTGGATCCATAAGTTAACCTGCTGCTTCCAGGTTAACAGTGACTTTCTCCTTTGAATGTCGACTTCTTATCTCACATTGACACTGTTTCAAACTTAGTAAAGTTCATAGTTCAAATCCCTGTGCACTCCAAGTATGGCCAGAGGTGAGCATCTTCGTGGCAAGCCAACTCTGACCACTGTGGCACTAGAAACTCTCCAGGCCAGTGGTATTAAGATGGGGGTAGGAGATGGGGGTACTTCCTCCTGATGGCTGACTTGCAGATTCAAGCTCAACCTAGGAGAAAAAGGTTTGTCTAGAGGATTAAACTCACCCCTTGGAATGGTGGTATCTTCTGGTTCTGAGATGTAAGGCATGGCTGGATAGCCACTGAGTTGCTCCCTACATGGTCTATGATTCTCCTCCATTTCCTCCAGTGCTTCTGTGAATGTCTGTAAAGAGGCTGGTGAGATGGAATTAAACAGGATTTTAGCTTTGTCTTTGCTGATCTCAAGGAAAGCAGTCTATGTAGTTAGTGCTTGTCTATTGGTAAGGAAGATGAAGTCATGTCCTAACAAACCAAGACAGGACCTTTTATGAGTTCTGGATTAGTGACTGGGATGGTACTAGTAATAGTTTATCTTTCTGTAGCTCATTTAAAAAATAGTTCACCTATTTATCATCCGAGTTTTATCATCCATGGAAGTGAAGTATCTGTGAAACCAAGAAAGCTTTGTGATGTGGTTTTTGGTAAAAGAAGCAAATGGCTTTTAACACATATTGTCTTCAAGTTTTTAGTTTGAAAACCAGATCAACTATTAGCAAGTATCTCTTTCCTTTGGGGTTGTAAATCACTGAACATGTTCAGTACAGCACATTCATTCAAACATCTTTGTATTTTTATCAGCCTGCATCCTGTGATTAAAAAGTAGAATCTACTCGGGGAATTTCAATTACTGTTAGTATTTCTTGTGCACACACAGTTATAACCCTCAGATTCTTTATCATACACATGGCTACATTTAGGATACTAATTTAGGACACAGCCTGAAAAATGGTTCAGAACAGTAATTTTATATCTCCAAATGTCCAGTAGTCAGTAACCTGTTTTCATAGAAACACCACTCAGTGACAACTGAAAATTGATAAAGCTAATCTGTCACCCACTGCCATCAGTACTGCTTTCTTGTTATGTCACATCTCATTTCTCCAAGGACTCTCGGTCACACCTTGTCATCACCAGAAAATCCTGAGAGCATATCTATCTATCTATCATCTATCTATCTATCTATCTATCTATCTATCTATCTATCTATATGATGCGCATGCCTTTAGGGGACAGCAGGTAACCTGAAGTCAGAAAGCCAGGACCATTGTCACTGATAAACATGTGTTCCTGGGCCATGCCTTAGTCCTGCAAAGGCACAAAAGTCCAGAATTTTTCTAAAATTACATGTGTTTCATGGTGCGTTCCAGTTGCCAGGCTTGATGTCCCAACGTTGACTTAGCTTGCTCAAGTCTTTGTTTCAGAAATGCTAACATGGTTTTGAACACCAGAACATTTGCAGAAGCTGAAGGAATATATTTCTAGGTTTTAATTGCTGCATATAGAGATTTCTAAGAAGGGCTTTGCAGGTCTATGCTTAGTAGAGTGGCTACCTACAGTGTTGACTCAATAACAATAATTGGCATCTATCTGAAGAATTGCTGTAGGTAATTAACACCAATTTCGGTATGCTGACATCTCCTTGACAACTAGCATTTGTGCATATGGAAGAAGAAAAAGGAATATTTCTTCTCTGTGCTATACAATGTGCCACTTATTTCTCATCAATGCCAAATGTGCATGCAGTTTCAACATAGCAGGACGTCTTCCAGGATTTGTGTGATTTGAATGGTGAGTTTCTGCGCATCTAGTTACACCAGCCATCTCTTCTAATGCAGTGTTTTCCAGTGGGGTTCAAGTCTCTCTATGTGGAGTACAAGATCCTATTTGGTCACTTTGTTGTGCTGTCTTAATTGCAATTAATAGTAACACTTTCTCATTTGTTCAACAAATAACCATCAGATCCTTGCCAGGCAAAGGATAAGACTGAGAAGTCCCCATGGCTGAGACATCTCACAAACCTTGGTCTCCTTAGTCATATGAGAATCACCCTCTAGCCACTATTTCCTTAGTCAGTGCTAGGCACTTTCTGGGTCCTTGAGAATGCCTCATGGAAAAGAAGACAGGAGAGAGGCCCTTGCTTCTCCCTGGGTATGTAGGTTGGTTTCCTGAGTTAGCTTTGCATGGGAGCATGTGGGCATTGGGACCAGGACACTGGATATGCCCTTGAGATGAGATCTACTGGAGTTGGATGGAAGCCAACCCTAGCGTGGAGGAAGAGGCACGTCAGCACAAGCCTGATGGCTTGTTGTAGCAGAAGCATATTCTTCACTTGAGATCAGTTGCTCAAAGGTAAGCAGTTGGTGTGGCCAGCTCCAGCTGGGGAACCTACTCTGCCCTCCATGGTTCTTAACATTTCTCAGTCCTGAGTTCACTGCCCCAGCTTCCCCCTCTGACTCCCTTCATGTTGCTTTATTCTCTGTGGTCTATGTTGAATCTTACCCACACTCTTCTTATCAAGAGATGTGTGAGGGCAGTTAGACCTTCTCTTGGGCAACCTATGATGCCGAAACCTAGAATAAGACCGTACCACATCACACCTCTTGCCATCTTGTAAGTGTAATGGGGATGGGGCGGTGGATATATGTATCTGGGGAAGAGAAGGTGTTATTGGAAAAGGAGAGGAAGTCACAAGAGCAGAGCACAGAGCCCCACCTGATGTCCTCAGTCTCCAGAGCACTCAGATGATGCCAGGCTGTTTACAACATACTAATACTACAAAATGGGAGAACTGCTCATCAGGGACTGGTCCAAGGGTGACCTTATTGTCCAAATGCCTACGCTTTCTCCCCTGGTTCTTTGTGAACCTGTATACTGCCTCCTGAGAGCAGAGCTCAAGTCCCTAGTGCTCCTGAGGCATCGATCAATGCACCCCAACCTCATTGTGTGAGCAGGTGAGGGAATCTTGAGGCACAGTGGCATTCTTTGCTACTGTACTCTAGGCTCCTCAGACGGCTCACTCCTTTTCCATTCTTTGGCTTTGAAACTCTTACCAATGTCAAGACTCCTTCCTCCTCATTATTGATACAGAAGGACTCTGGAGGTACTGTGCTCAAAGGACTTGGGATTTCACCAGCTGCCAGTTTGAGGGTGTTTGTGATACTGTAGTGACACCTAGTGGCACGCTCTCTGAATTACACTTCTGCATTAAAAAGGCATTAAAGAGAACGTACGTAATAAATGATAAGTAGATGCAGCAAAGAAAGAAGTGTATCAGATATAATATTTATTTGTAAATTTTAGTTATAGAAGTATTCATTAATCACAAGTATATATTTAAAATTAGTAATGTGTGAGGCAGTTGCCAAGGTTCTGTGATGAGAATGGATCTCTGGTCCCAAATTCATTCTAAAGGACACCGTCTTAAATAAATATTAAGTAATATTCACAAAGTATTAGTGAATTATAGGTGATGAGTCTGGGCATTATTTTCAGGTACACATGATATTATGATGAAAGCTAGATTGGTGTGGTTTGGGATGAAAAAGGGGAGCAGACACCTTGAAATCAAAAGGTCTGAGCTCAGGTCTCTATTTCCCCAGGTCCTGGCTATGTGACCTCAAGCAAATTGTTTTATTTCTTCAAGGCTGAGAGTCCTCCTTGGAGAATGAGGACGTATACAAGGATGGCTTTCTGCTTTCTGTGACTGTATAGAGTTTGTGAGAATAAGGCAGAATGCAATATTGAGCTTAGTGCAGATAAAGAGCCCAGAGTATGGTGGCATGGTAATTATTTTCGCTGTCATCAACATGTTTTTGTTGGGAGGAGGATAGGGTTTGAGTGACACATAAAGAAACACTATTGCCATTTCTGGGAAGCAAATGTGAATGAAGTATGAACACTTGGGTCACAGGGACTGGGTGGGCTGGGGTAGTAGAAGGTACATTGTGCCATCATGCTCAAGTGAAAGGTGACCCAAGGAAAAGACAGACTGACTAAAGGGGGCTAACAGCTGTGTTGGGGAGAAAACTGGAATCAAGTGAGTGATGGATGCTGCACTTGGATAACCTATGATACAGATGATGTGGCCATGGGAGTAATGAAGATGGACAGTTGGAGAACCTGTGCTAGAGATGATGTGACCATGACCTGGGGCTTTGCAGTGAGATGAAGATAAACCAGACATAAGACAGATATTGAGCTCAAAGGAAGACATGAGAGATGTGGTCATGGGAGGGAGAGACAGTGAGTCCAAATGGACCACAGGATGCTGAGTGTACATCAGTCACCATCTGCAGATACAAGGAAAGAGCCTGAGAGAGAGAATCCTTGCTTTGACATGTTGAGTGTGAATTAGGAGAAAGATACCCAAGAGAATGTCTAAAAGACTGCTGGAAACCAAGACTGGGATTGTAAAAATGACGTTGAGACCCACAGGAAGAGAAGTCTGGAGTAAATTAGGGTAAATGTTTCTCATAGAAACTTTGTAAAGAAACAGGGTGTTCATGCAGTTAGCTTCATAAGACATATGAAGCATAGCAAAGTGTTTGCCTAGCATTCCTCAAGGACTTGAGTCCCTGTTCCCTCCCCCAAATGAGTGAAGAATACATACAAAACATAGATGACAGCAGAGGGTGGTGACATATGCCTGTTACCCCAGCACTGAAGGCAAGGTGTGGGGGTGAGCAGAAACAAGAGGTTACCACGCATTCGACAACATTCGACTACATAAAAAGTTAGAGACAGCCTGGGCTACAGGGTGAAACCCTGTCTCCATAAGCTGACGATGCCGAGGAGAAAGAAGAAAAAAACTAGAAATGTCACTGAAGACACCATAGTAATTGGTAGGATCCTTCACTATGTCAGCAAAGTAGTGGGATGCAAGGGGTCTAGAGAGTGGCTGGCCATTCAGGTTCAAGGTAGCAAGGATATGGGCTTGAGTAAGTGGTGGTCCTGAGGAAATTTTCTCACCTGTGTGGGGATAATGATGCACAACTTTCAGTATTACTGGCTGTATTCTGTGACATACTAATGGAGGATGGTCAGTACATGATGAAATTCAGTAAGTGTATATGACCAAATGGTAAGCAAACCATTTCTCCTTCCTGTCATACTTCTGTGTGTAAAAGAGTGTGTATGAGTGTATGTGAGAGTGCATGAGTGAGTGTGGGCGTGGGTATGTGTGCATGTGAGAGTGTGTGTAAGTGTACGTGTGCATGTGTGTGCGAGTATATGTGAGTGTGTGTGTGAATGTGTGTGAGTGTGTGTGTGAATGTGTGTGAGTGTGTGTGTGAATGTGTGTGTATTAGTGTGTGAGTGTGTGTGTATGTGTGAGAGTGAGTGTAGAAGCCAGAAGACTATCCCTGATGCCCTTTTATCTCTTTTGAAATAGTTTCTCTTAATTGGCCTGGATCTTGTCAAATGAGAGAGGCTGGCTAGCCATAGTGCTCCAGGGATTTGCTCGCACCCAACTCTGGGACTACAAACCTGTTACCTTTCCACCTAGCTTTTAAAATGTGGGTTCTGGAGCTTAAACTCAGGGCCCCATGCTTGTGTCACAAAGACTTCATCATCTGAACCATCATCTCCCTGCCCTGGATATGTGATTGTAGCTGTCAGTTTGCATCTAAACTGCTAAAATCACAAAGAATTTTGTCACAAAGGTTCTAGTCTCAGAGAAACCAGTTCAGTGGCAGCCAAAAAGGCTGACTTGTGTATATATATATATATATATATATATATATATATATACACACACACACACACACAATCTTTTGATTTCTTCTACCTTTAAAGCAAAAGTGATTTTTCTTACTTCTGCTGAAGGAATATTCCTGACTTAGTTAGCCAGGGTCCTAAGGAATGTCCTGACCTCTGAGCCATCTGTGTGTATTCTCACCTTCCTCCTTTGTCCAGCTGACCCAGGAGCCAGGTGGCCAATGTCCCATCTGATGACACCCCTCCCCTCCCCATCAGCTGGTCCTGGGGTAGAGGGAAAGATGTGACCAGGTGGTTTCATAGGGCACACCCAAGTTGCTCAGGAGTCAAAGTTATTGTCGTTTGATTCTCCTTTTAGGGACTTTATTGTCTCATAGTGACATCACAAACCACGGAGGAAGATTTTGTGCACATAGAAGGAATAATGTAAACTACTGTTTTCCATCTCAAAGTCAGGTGCGAGATTCCAGATGGAGGCTGTTTTAATCAAGTCATGCTTAGTGGGTGGGGGCTAGGGGTTAGAATCAGGTATGATGTTTTTAAAATATTTTTCTGTATTCATTCTGTAATTCTATGATAGCTTTAGAGATAAGGATGCCCAAATATTTACTTATAAGGAGATTTTTTGGCTCCATGTTTTAAAAATTAATTTTTTATTTTAAAGTTTTTTTCTTAACATACCCACCACTGTCCCCCATCCATCCCTTCTTCCCAGTTCTTCCTCAACTTTCCTCCACCCCATCCCCCCATTTATTTCTCAGAGAGGGTAAGGACCCCCATGGTGAGTCAATGCAGTCTGGTTTATCCAGTTGAGGTGAACCAAGCACCTCCCCTCATTATCAAGGCTGAGCAAGGTTTTCCTAATCCTGTAGGGATTAGGCTTCAAAAAGCCAGTTCCCATGCACTAGGAATAAATTCTGGTCCCATTGCCAGAGTGCCCACAAACCGCCCACACCTTAACTGTCATCTACATCCAGAAGGCCTTAGTTCAGTCCCATGGAGGTTCCCCAGCTATAAATTCAGAGTCAGTGAACTCGAAATAGCTTGGGTCATTTGTCTCTGTGGGTTTCCCCATCATGATCTTGACCCCTTTGCTCATATAATCTCTCCTCCTTCTCTTCAGCTGAACTGGGACCTTGGCCCAGTGCTTAGCTGTGGATTTCTGCATCTGCTTCCACCAGTTACTGGATAATGACAATTAGGGTGGTCACCAATTTGATTATAGGGGAAAGTCTGTTTAGACACCCTCTCTACTATTGTTTGGAACCTTAGCTGGGGTCATCTTTGTGAGTTCTTGGGTATTTCCCTAGCACCAGGTTTCTCTCTAACCCCACAATGGTTCCTTCTATCAAGATATCTATTTCATTGTTCTCTCTCTCTCTCTCTCTCTCTCTCTCTCTCTCTCTCTCTCTGCGGCTCCCACAGCTCAACCATCTCATTCGCTCATATTCTCTTCCCATTTTTCCTTGGCCCCACCCACCATGATCCCAATTTACTCAAGGGATCTCTATTTCCCCTTCCCAGGGGGATTCTGACCCCATTTTTATATAAACTGATTTGATGAAAATAGAAATTCTTTCTGGTTTACTGTAGATAAATTATTTATTCTAATTGAATGAACTGTCAGACCACTATTTCAAAGACTAACATTTGGGAAATTTTTTGTGAGCAGCTTTTAGACAGATTTAACTCCGGCATCCAAGGCTTAATGTGTTGCTTTTAAAATTTCATCATATAACAAAATAACTAATAATATTAAAAAGCACTAAAATGAAGCCATAAAGTTTGTAGTCTTCAAAAGGAGACATTCCAAATTTTATGTGAGTTTTCCACTTACAAAGTTGCTCTTTAGGGGGATTGAAATCAAGGCATAATAACAGCTAGGCCACATTTTGTTAAGACTCAGCAGGCCTGCAAGTCAGTTTGCTGCTCAGCAGGTGGCGTGGAACTCTAAATAGTCTGGTGGAAAGGGTCTCAGCATTTTGCAAAAGTCCTTCAAGCGCTCTGGGGTCTGTACTCTGGGGCTTCAAGAAAGCATTTGCCCAGTCTCTCCTTGAGGTGGAGCAGGACTCCCCTTATTTGGGGAAGCAATAATTGTTCTCTGAAGTTATGGTTTGGGTGTGTTTTTTTTCCTCTAAACAGAGACTCAGTTCCCAAAGTCATGTGTTTATGGCATTAAGGGGTATTAAGTGGTACCAAGAAATGTACAATTACCAAAGTGCTTAGAGGTGGGGCCTCTGTGAAGTGAACACAGTACTAAAGTGGAGCCCCCATGATGAATCAGGTGACTTTATAAGGATGGGGAGAAACTACAGCCTCACTGCAACCCCAGCACACCCATAATATACTCTTTCTCCAAACACTATGTGGTATAGCTGTGGCCAGAGCCCGTGCCATATTATTTATATATACTCTAGAACCATGAGCTCAAATACATTTCTATTCTGTCATTTGTTTGTTGATTGGTTTATTTATTTATTTTGTGAGACTGGGGATTGGACCCAGATCCTCATACATGCTAAGTGTATGCTCTACCACTGAGCTATATCCTAAGCCCAGCTCTTTTCTTTATATTCAGTCAGGCTGCCTCTGGGTTGTTTCTTTATAGTAGTGAAGGTTAACTAATACATCTTTCTCACCAGCATAGCCTTGGGCACCTATGTTCTGTCTTCTAGGAGCTCATGGTTTAGTGAGTGTAGGGTTACAGAAAGGACCCTGGTGAAAAAAGAAGATGGTGCAAAAGGTGAAAAGTGTTCTTTAGGCATCTTGGAGAGGCACCTCATTCTCAAGGGCAAGAAGAGCAGGAAGACAGGGTGAAGTTTTCTTTCCATGAGAACTTAGAGAAGGTGTCAACCAAGGGCAGGGATGGAGGGCCTTTGTGAGTCAGGACAGCATCCTCAGAGCTTTGAACACAAGAGCTCCCCAGACATGGTCCAAAGTTGGTCAAGGGCATGTCAAGGGCAGGAGTCAGGCGAGGGGACCCAGGAGGAAGGTTTTGTTTTCTTCAATAATACAAACAGCTATTTTCTGCTCTACTGTTTGTTCTTAAAGCATTTTTATGGTTCTTTCTCTAATGAGAACCTGTTTCCACAGCCTACTAAATGGCATTCTATCAGTCTTACCACTGTGTTAAATATTTCCATTCCTTTTTTTCTCTGTGAAGTTCCATTAGCTTGCTGGATTCAGGATTGCATGTCTGAAATGAAATGCATTAATGAGATTTATGGCTAGTTAATTGGTTGTCTCTTTCTTAGTTTCCCTTTTATATTTGAGAGTTCATCTTGCTGTCTCTCTAAATAACACACTCGTAAAGTACTGTATTCACAGAAGATAATTTGGGGAGTTGATGTGCAAATTACTTGTACGATGGAAAGATAATTCCAAACTTAATAAACTAGCAATTGTTTTCTGACTTTCACGTTTAGTAAACAAGGGAACTTTAAATGTATGTTAACTAATCTTATTTAAAAGGTTAATATTAGACACAAGGTTAGTCAATATAGGGTAAGAAGCTCATCTGAAGTCATCATTATGGCTTTTAGGTTTTGCTGTACGATGTAAATGCCAGCCATTGTAAATTGATCTACTTTTCCCTTGTTTTCAAGGTCTCATAGCTCTGCTTTATCATTGCTATTTGGTAACACATATGTATCAGAATTCTTAAAAAATTCCAATCTTTTAGAATTCTCAATGAACTGTAGCCATTGTGTTGAGGATGAAGAAGCATGAAGAAAAAGAGAAATACATATAAAGTACAATTTTGATAGGCGCAGTCTGAATGGGTATTCAAGGTTGTAAGTAATACATGTGGAGTCAATGACTTGATGATGATACAGAAATGGTGATTTGTCATTATTACAAGGGTCACAGTTGCTGATTTTAGGATGCAGAAGGAGGGTGTGTATGGCTCTGGCTTGCATCTGCACTATCCCTGTGGCTGGCATTCCATTCCAGAAGCCTTCATTTGTAAACATACAGTCAGTAAACGGCTCTGCCCTGGTTCTTGAGGGCTGTAACATATGATTTACTGTTCTGTGGCTACTTTTTGTCATTTACACATTTGTCATAATTGTACATAATAACAGTTGTTAACATTTATCATGACAGGGACGCTCTAAAACAATTTTACAGGTTTTATTTTATTTTTTTTTATGGCCCTGAGCCATTGTCAGATGAAGGTGCTGAGCATGAGACAGGTTCAAGATGTACTTCAGAAATGTCACAATGAAGCCCATTATCATGTATAATTAATATATGCTAATGAGATAGTTTTAGAAGAAAACATGTACTCAAGGACACACGGTGAGCTACGGCCTTGAGCTCTGAGGAAAAGGAATGAACTCTGAGCCTGGGCTCTCAGTCACTGTCATTCTTATGTTCTCTACACCCAAGATGGCTCCTTGTTGCTCTCTCTAATGGCTGTTTGCAAATAATGTCAATTTGGCACATTCTCCTCAGACCCTCACTGCAGACTCACATTTGCCCAGGGGATTTTAAAGGTTCACATCTGCATCTCTCTGTCAGCATCCCAGTGCCAGAGAAGCCTGCCCCAGCTCTCTCAACCCTAGGCAGGGTGACTGAGAACTGACCCCCTGTCAAGGGCTCCTCTGGCTGTCTATGGAGATGACTGATGGATTGGTTTCCTTTCTTCCTGGGATGTGTTCTTGCCTCTGATCTCTTACCTCTGCCACCTTCCTGGCTGCTTGTCTTTCATGTTCTCATGGGACTCAGTAACTCAGGTGGATGAGACAATATGGCGTTTCATTAGAAGTCACACAGTGTGTTCATCCCATCTCAGGCTAGGGGGTTTTCACATGATCTGTCTCACCCCCCCCCCGGAAAATGATATTGTGGCAAATCATCTTGCATTATTGCTAAAGGCTCCTTCACTAGGACCCAGTTTAAGCCTTTACATCATCACCTCTGTATGGCTGGAACTGGCTTAGGCCAATATCACTACCTAATCAGGATCCAAGTGTGATAATGGTTTCATCTCAGTCGTCACTTAGTCCCATTGGGTATTATCCTGAGCATAGGGGATTATGGTAAGGTTATTCTGGCATTCATATTTATGTGCTGGTCTGGTGGGAAAGCCTGAGCATTGCCCTGGTCTTAAAAGAACATCTGGCTATCAGATCCCTTCCAGTTTCCAGCATACTGTACTTCTTTCATGTGATCACACAAGAATAGGTACCCAAAACAAATGGGTTGACACTTTGATTTGAGATAGCACTCGGCAAGAAATAGTTTTTCCATGAACCCTGTACATCTCAGAGACCATCCAGCATTTGTTGTAAAAATCTAAGAGATCTGATATGAGAAGATAGCTCCTGAAATATCAAACATTTTTGTCCAAATAGCAAGGCATATATGTCCATCAAATGCAGTTACTTGGCAGTGACATGGCTCAGTGTTAAGTCGTTTACCATCAGGCATGATAATCTGAGCTCTATCCCAGGGACTCACATGGTAAAATGAAAGAACTGACTCCACCCTCTATACTCATCCTAGTGGTACACACACACACACACACACACACACACACACACACACACCAATAAAAACAATTGTAAAATACTAATTTTTAAAAGATGCAGTTATGAGTGTTGCTGAAGGTAAGAGGTTATTAATGATCTTTTTTTCAATGGAGTTTAGAAAACTTGAAGAATCACAAAACCTCACAACCCAACTATAAATGAATTTGAGAAGTGTTTTCAAATACTAATGAGATATAATACATGCTAAGATATGGTGAGAAAACAAGTCGAGCCTGTGTGTCACCACAGTGTGTGGCCAACCCCACAAAGCATTGGTAACAGGCTTAGTACTCAGCAGCTCATTGTAAACTTCTTTCCGTTTGCTGTCAGAATCGTAGCCCAAGACAGCAAAGCAAGTTATTGCATGTAACAACCGAGCTGAATACATTTCCTACACACATCCAATTCTAGACATGGACAGAATGTTGAGACACTGTCAGTGGACAAGATGATTCTATATCTGAGGCCATCCAAATAGCCCCTTTGTTGCCATAGGTTAATTGTTGTACAAGGAAATAAACAAACTTGAACTTCTGTACATCAAAATTATGGTTTAAAGATGATTTTATTTATTTATTATGTATACAGTGTTTTGCCTGCAAGTACACTTGCACTCCAGAAGAAGGCATTAGATTTCATTATAGACGACTGTGAGGCACCATGTGGGTGCTGGGAATCGAACTCAGGACCTCTGGAAAAGCAGTCAGTGCTCTTAACCACTGTGCCATCTCTCCAACCCTCCAAAATTATTTCTGATAGAATTATATTTTCAAAGTTCAAAATCACTAACTGTTCAGGGGCATAGGTGGAAGGCAGTGGAAGTAAATGAGTGATCAGCCTAGGACTGCCAAACCTGTGGTCAATATCACTAGCTGTCCATCTGTCCCTTAACCCCCTAAAAATCCCTGTTCTCTTAATTCCTTTTAGAACATATTTATTTAAAATGTGTATGTATGTCTGTGTGTGTGTATGTGAGTGCCAATGGCTGGAAAGGTCAAAAAGGATACTAGATCCTCTGGAGCTGAAGTTACAGGCAGTTGTGAGTCAACTAATTTGTAGGGAGCTTGGCTGCAAGGAGATGATGCAACACAGAAATCCTTCATCCAAACTGTGGCTGAGGAATAAGCTAAAAGCAGCTACACGACAGAAACATCATTATCGCTGTGAAGTGTATAAGTGATCAGGCACTTTCTCCTTCACTCATAGCTGTGTTCCTCACATGGTAGCAGTAAGGGTTTGATACTTCTATGATTCATAAGACATTCCCAAACCCACAAATGCAATTGGCAGTAGGAAAAAAATATCAGAGCTTTAACCCACTCATAGCTGCAAACATATAAATATATATGTTCCCTTTTATGTATGCACACACATGTACACATGCACTCATGTATACATGTACACACACATATGCATACACATGCACACATATATGCATACAGGTATATATGCACACAATAGTGCAACTTTATTACAGGGATTAAAATCAGCTTGAAAAGGCAATGCTGTAGCATCTACTTGTATTAACCAGTCATTTGTGTTTCTATTGGAATTTGGTCAACACTAGTGTTCTGGATCTTTCTAGATTTCCAGGGCAATGCCTACACAAGCAAACACTATGGTTTCTTTTGCTCTCCTTTTTATTTCAGGGTCAACCAGGACCACTGGGGCCACAGGGACCAATAGGGCCCTTGGGACCCCCGGGACCTATTGGAATTCCAGGACAGAAAGGACGGAGAGGTGAGAGTGGCCTACCTGGAGCAGCAGGAGAAAAAGGAGACAAGGTGAGCCAGTTAACATCTTATCAGTCTACAGCTCTCAGGGCTTGTTTATTTGTTTAAAAGTCTGAGGATAATCTTATTAGTATTTAAAAGAAAACATCCCTCGTAGGCCAGCTATAGATCTCATTAGGTGCTTAAAAGAGGCAATAGAGAAGAGAAGGGGGAAAAAAAAAATATGGTCTAAATGGGCCTGGAGGCCTGGAAGCCTGGAGGAGCCACATGACATACAATCTGCCATACAACAGGTAGTGGGACCCCAGAAAAGAGTAAAGAAGCCTAAAATGCTGGCAAAGCCCCAAGTGTTAGCGGAAGTGTGCTTAGAGAAGAGAAATCCAGAAAGAATTTAAGACAGTGGCAGCTTTGTGAAGCTGCATACTGGTAGTCTGGTAAGCCACTGCATCGTGGATGGGCATTCTGGGAAGGAAAAATCTATTATCTCATTAAAGGACAAATTGTTCCACCCACCATTTTAAAGCACTTGGGCTCAGGAATACTGAATAACTGCACCTGCTCAAAAACCAAGACACAGGACTCTGTGGTAACCAGTCTTTTTCTCAGCCCCTCTCCCCAGGGGCACACCCGTCTAGAACATTTCTCTGTAAGATCTGTAAATGTGCGGAGGACTGGCGCTATTCATCCACTTTCCAACTCCCCAAACAATGCAGTATGTCTGCCAAGCTGAAGCTTTCCTTTCTCAGTCAGCAATATGTCTTAGAAATCATCCTATGTTAATTTCTTAACTAACATTTATTTATTGTAAAATGCTATGGAATACACTATCTATCCTGTGGGTAAAACCATAGCTTATTTTCTGTTGGTGAAAATATGGAATTATTTGGCAATTTGGTACCGTGCCAGGGCAGGGACATAAGCTCATCAGTTGCTGTTGTTCACATTGAGCCTGTGGTCCTGGGAAGGATTCTGAGGGCTGGAGTCTGACAGCAGGCTGAATATTTATTTAGTTTGGGTTGGTTCTGCCAAGTTGCCTTCCCAGGTCCACACATAATCGTGTGTGAAAGGATGCTTTTTGAATGTGAAGGTCTAGACTGAGCAATGTAAAAACACGTAACAGTGACTGCTAAGGGGTTTTGATTTGGGGTCACTAACTGTTCATAATTTCGAACAAATATACTTGCCAATCGAATAATCTAGTCACTTTTACATCTTTGTTTCATATTTTGAAATAGGGTCCTACTGGTGTTCCTGGATTTCCAGGTTTGGATGGCGTACCTGTAAGTGTCCCCACATTTTCACCATTGTTTTAAGAGAGGAAGAGACAGTCGTTAGAAATTTTAAAGTGAGGCAGAGTATGGTGGTGTACCTCTGTCTTCCATCTGCCTTGGGAGGCTGAGGCAGGAGAATTATAAATTAGAGGCCATCCTGGTTTAGATAATGAAAACCTATCTTGAAAAAAAGAAAGAAAACAAACACTTTCATAAACAAAATCCCTGAAAAAAACCTATGTTCAAAAGAGATGTGTGGTTAGTTCTTTCAAGACTACTTACTTTTCAATTTCATGCAGTAATTCTCAGACTAAAACATTTTATGCAAAGAGAAAAGTCTTCAAAGATGTTTAAAAAAATCCAAAATAAATTCTAGATATCCCATTATGCTCAGTGCTCTGGAATGAAATGTGTGCCCATAACAGGTACACACTTTATTTTGGTGTGTTCTAGCTTTGTAAGTGCCATTGAGAGTCATACAGCCCAGAAGCTGGGAGGAGAAATTAAGGGAGGATTGGGAAACTATACAATCTCATGATTTCAAGGAGCTTTCCTCCAAAGTTGAAGAATAACATAGGCTAAATTAATTTGCTACAGACATAGTAAGTTTTTAAATTGTAATTTTGTTATATAACACTTTTAAGAAGCCTCACAAAGTAAAACAAACAAATGGGTCATAAGTTTTGTAATTTGGGGTCCACGTTGCACACCCTTTGTATTAGAGTTTTCTTGCAGAAATATTTCACTCACAGTTTTGTCTTTCCAGGGTCACCCAGGGCCTCCTGGACCCAGAGGCAAACCTGGCGTGGATGGCTTCAGTGGTTCAAGAGGTGATTCAGGACTTCCGGGAGAAAGAGGAGCTCCTGGTCCAGGAGGCCACCCTGTAAGACACCATTAGCACAGCCTAGAGTGAACCATCTATTTCAAGATCCACTTTATGTATTAGGGAGTTGATGCAGCTTTGCCTGCAGCATGGTGAACTAACCTGGGTGGCTGGGCAGAGGCCTGCAAGGTGGACAGAGCTGGAATACACAGGGATTTCATACACTGTGGAAAGAAACTATGTTTGCTTTCCCATGCCATAAGAAGATGCTGAGTGGCTTTAAGAAGGGTTGTGATCTAACTGCTTTCATTAGGATAATTTCTAGTTTCTGCACAAAGACTAGATAGTTTATAAAGGAGGGCGACAGTTTGCCAGAACTTGCATCCTCTCCATTCAGA
The DNA here is from genome assembly GCA_004025045.1 of Sigmodon hispidus. Lineage (NCBI taxonomy): Eukaryota > Metazoa > Chordata > Mammalia > Rodentia > Cricetidae > Sigmodon > Sigmodon hispidus. Next base: position 48,509 of record PVIH01002676.1, read on the forward strand.
GTGAATTTGTATTTAAATATAGCTTCATCAATGGGCATCCTTTTACCCTCACCATCTGCCTCCCCACCTCTTTCATTTAAGTGAAAATCAAACATTATTTAGCCTGGAACAAAATGCATTATATGAAATTCTCAAAGAACTAATAAAAACCGAGGGGAAAAAAAACTTTAAATAAATAACTGCTTTCCCTTAACAAAAAGTTGACGATGTATAGCTGCCTTTCTGCCTTTTCTCTTTGCTATTTAAATAGCACTTCTCAAATCCTCCAGAAACGTTTCCTATTGGCACTACCAGACCCATTTTCCTTGTGCTCTAGACCGAAAAAGTACTGATCTGAACGTAGAACTCAGAAGGAATTCCAGGCTGGCACCTTTATTGATATCACACAAAAATTATATTGTGTGTTCAGGTTCCCAGTCAAGCCCTCTGCTGTAGTCTCAGCCAGTGAGATGTGGGATGAACACATACATCCCTAACTCTCCCAATTGGCTAAGACCTCATTCTGCTGAGTCAGGCATTTCAGAGAGCATCGGCTCTCAGTGGTGGTTTTACCACCGCAAGCAGTACTGACCACAGTGTTGGAATGTCACTGGAATGTCACAATAGTCTGTCTGTTAAGCAGCATTCTTTCATTCTTTCCTTTGTTTCTTCTGACTACCCTGCCTGTAAAGTGAAACTGTCCATGAATGCTAAAGCTCCCCAAAGCAACCTCAAGTACTGACGGGAAAAGTTACTATTGTCTTGTGATCTTCTAAGTGTTTTGTTAAACCATTAAAAATTCTTTTACTGTCACTTATAAATATGTGAAGAAATGGAAAAATAGAACTAACATTTATGCAGTACTTTTAATTGTAAACATTGAGAATCAAAGTATTGAAATGTTCAGTAAAAAATTCTCCAGGCTGTTTCCAACAGTTCTTTCCTTTTTCATATCATGTAACATCAGTATGAAATTAACCTTTTTCTTTTTCATGATGTGGCAGGATGTCTCACTTTTTTATGTTTGGGTCAGTTTTCATTATTGAGAAATATCTCCCCAAATTTCTTCAATGTGAAGTCGCCTGAGTCACTGTCTTTTCATCACAGCCACTCTGGTCTTGGTGGATGATGCCATTGGATGTATTGCTGAGACATGTTTTGTCTAACTCTACTTAGATGCTGAGTTTTATTTGCAACATTGTAAATGTTTCTCTACAGTTTGTTAGTTTGTTTCCCTTTTGTCTTTGAAGACTAATTCCCTCTCTCAAGTAGCCATTTTTGTAAAATGTTGCTTGGGTTTATCTCTGAGATCCAAGGAAGCAACATATCTAATATCTATGTGTTTTGTTGTTCTCTCTCTCTCTCTCTCTCTCTCTCTCTCTCTCTCTCTCTCTCTCTCTCTCTCTGTGTGTGTGTGTGTGTGTGTTTCACTGGGTCACAAAGAAGACACAAAATTAGAAGGGACACTAGTTGGAAAAAGAGATTTACAGAAGTGGGAGAGGACAAGACAGAGTAACAGGGTGACTATGAATGAGATACATTTGGAACATGCATGGAAATGTCATGACAAGATCCCTTATTATACATCATTAGTATATGCTGATAATACATTCAAATAAAAAGAAATGAGAAATGGACAGAGATGTGCAGCGATCAATCACGGCAGGCTTATGTTATCAATCATAACAAACTTTGAAACACATGACATCATCAGCCACTCATCACAACCAGTCTGCTATTCATGTAGTAGTTTGTGGACCGAGGGGCTAGCAATGAAGTGAATGTTTTCAATCTGAAGATCAAACCCAGGACCTTGGGTTTGCCAGAAAAGCATTCTGCCTCCAAGTTTCAGCTCCATCCTTTATGTAGCTATTCAATTGATTTAACTGATTAACTGATTTAACATCCATGGAGCTGTAAAAAGCCATGACTGCCTGCAGAGGTAAAAGTGATTCCTCCAGAAAGCAGCTGATGTGACTTACCAGAGAGCCATTGAGAATCCCACTGGAAACAGAGTCAGGTGCTCTTGTGAGTGGGGTCAACTGGAAAGTTATATTCCTTTACAGAGCTTGATAATATGAAGAAGGCAGGCCTTCTGTGTGACATTCAAGTTAATGCATATAAAATATTAACTGGAATTTTAAGTTGTTATATAAGAAAGTTAGAATTTATGGAACTATTTCATTTACTGTTTAAAATGCTCTAAAGAGCTAAACATAGCAACACAGGGCTTTTGTCCCAGAACTTGGGAGGTAAGGCAGGCTGATCTCTGGGTTCCTGGTATGCTACAATGACATAGTGACACCTGGACTCCAAAATCAGTCAACCAGCTAATTAACCAACCAACCAACCAACCAATCAACAGACCTCTCTAAGCAATCAGCTTCCACAAAAGATGATGCTGTCAGTTTTGAAATTTAGTCTTACAAAGGTCATATAAGTTCTATTTTGAATTCAAATACTAAAATGGGTCAAGTGAATGCTCTTAAAAATCATTTCTGGGGCATAAACTAAATTTTAAAAATATTTATTTCAAAGAATACTTTCTTGCCTTATATTATAAGAAAAATTCATTCTTTCTACGTCATAGTGAAAAAAGTCTTCCTGAGGAACTGCATCCAGAGACCCTATCTGAAGGCCTAAGAGATATATATGTGAACCTTAGAACAATAAAATCAGGGAGATATTAAATCCACCCCAGCGAGATGGCTACAGTTCTTTTTTTAATCAGTGACTAGCATTTCATATAGAAAAGAAAATATCAGAATGGTAATCCATTTTTTTTTTCTAAGTGATTTTTTTATTCTTTCCAGGGTCACCCTGGGGAAAAGGGGGAAAAAGGAAGATCGGTGGTCATTTTAGGTGGCGTGAAAGGTATTGAGGTGAGTGTTACAGCCACAGTGGGTTTAACCAAACCATTTTCCCAATAGGAAGCACATGGACAGGGATTTCTTACAAACTATTATTGACTCTACTGATTCATTGTCATTAATCGGACAGAATGAAGTGGCTCAGTTTTTCTTATATGAAGGCTCAGTTCCTTGGTTATCTTGGTCGCCATGACTATAGATTTCCTTGCTGCTTAAATATTCAGAATTATAAGGACATATTCATTTTGGAGTTCCTCAGACTCATCACTATTGTTATTTGGGCAAGGTCGTCATTTGTTGAGGATGACCTGAGAATTGCAGGGCACTGGGAACCCTGGGGTGGCTTTGGTTGGACAGTATTTCAAAATTAACGTCACAGAAATAATTGTACCTAAGCAGGAGTAAAGTCTGAAATTGTACTTCCGGTGTAACTTGAGTTTAGAAAGACCCTGTGGTTAGGAGCGTGTGCACACTCTGATCATCATGCAAAGCAATCAAATCTGAGCACAAAGTCAAGTGTTAGATCTGGATGCTCTGGCAGTGAGGGACTCTCCCGTCAATTCCTTCCCATCGCACTAGAGCGGTGTTCTCAATGTTCCAAAAGCTGTGACCCTTTAATATAGTGCTGACCCCTAACCATAAAATTATCTTCATTTTAACTGCAAGTTTGCTCCTGTTTTGAACAGTAAAACAAATGACTGATATGCTACTCCAGAAATGTAGTGACCCATAGGTTGAGAACCACTGTTCTAGAGCAAGGCCCATCTTGCAAGAAAATAGGACTTTTAGATCAAGACACTAGTGTATGATGAACAGAAGGACAATTTACATCTTTCTTCTTCTTTTTCTTTAAATATTTGCTTTTACTATTTTATGTGAATTGGTGTTTTGCCTGCATGTCTAACTGTGTAAGGGTGTCAGATTTTGGAATTACAGAGAGTTGTTAGCTGCCATGTGGATGCTGAGAATCGAACTCAGGTCCTCCGGAAGAACAGTCAGTGCTCCTAACCAGAGTGAGCCATCTCTCCAGCCCTTACATCTTTCTTCTATGTTGTCTTGACTGTAAAAGTTGTAGCGTGGATGGAAAGGTATCCTGGCAGTCAGGAACCAAGGAATACCGCGAAGTCAACGTAAGCACTTCAGTTTACAGTTCTGCTCCAGAGAAATGTTTTCCCAATGCAAATGTAAGGACTTTGCTTTGCCAGGGAAAGTTTCCCTAGCAGAAATGTTTAAAATGTTACAGCTCTGCTCTGCTCTAGCTCCTGTGAAGGTTGTTACATCTGGACTCTGATCCAGCAAAGAGGGTCACAACGCACACACAAAAAACCTCACTCAAGAGATTTACTGAGAAGGAAAACCCCAAAGAGTGGTTGCCTCTAGGGCGAGAAGAAAGAGTGAAGGGAGCAGGGTTTAGAGGGTTTCTTGAGGGGTGGGCCGATGGGCGGAGCTTCCAGGGAGTTTTGTGATTGGTAGGTTTGTGTAGCCTGATTCTAAGGAAAGCCCACAGGTTGGTGGCATTTCATGCTCAGGGATCTCAGGAAGTCAGGGTCGGAGTGGTTTTCCATGGCCCTTTTCACCCTACACTGACTCCATCAACCCTGTTCTGGTCTCCAGTAGGTAGAAGAAGACAATATGGAGGAAATCCTCTCTATGGAGCCTTTCCGTGGTTGTTTTTTCAATACTGACAAGTGAATATGCTGCCTATTGGGGCTAGTGCAGATCATTCTTGTTATACTTCTCTCTCTAAGTCAACTGTGTTCTAGAAAACTGTCTTCTTCCTGTAAAACAGTATAATGCTATCTTTGCAGGGAGACCGCGGGGAACCAGGACGGCCCGGCTTACCAGTAAGTCTCCCGAGAAGACCAAGGGCATCCATCTTCTCTTCAATTGGCTCTTTAGATTTAAAGTCCGACAGGACCAGGCAAAAATGTGGGGACCCACCTAGTGTAGACTAAAAATATGATCCCTTTTCAAAATTAAGAATTTCTTAGTCTAGCCCCCCCCCATTGTCTGTCATGATTATTTGGCATTGTTAGGCATTTATTGACCTTTAGGAAATTAACTTTTAGAAGCACATATATAGCTTCCTACATAAATATTTGCAAATGGAATTTTGTTTCACTTCTATAACATTGTTTGCCTGCTAAATTAGTAACTGTTATTGTTATTTCCCCCACTTTTATCTCCCCATAGTTTGTAATTCAATGAGCATATTAGCCTTTCCAGTTTATCAGTGTTTGCAAGATTGAAACTGAAAACAGTTTTATCTTCCTGTGATTAACCTGTAATTCTACTTTGCAGCTTCTAGCTATCCACAGAACTGCTTTCGTAGGCCAATTCCCTAACTGTGTAGAAGGTCTATTCCTTGTAGCAAATGAGATGCTTTGATGTCACTGCTAAGATAAATGCCAGTTTATCCTCCTAAAGAGAGCAGATCGCCACACTCATAAGTCATTTGATGTAAGCAGCTTTCTCCAGCCTTCCTGGGCTGCTCAGCCATCCCTGCAATCTGCCAGTGTAGAAGCCATGATGTTGGCAACCTACAGGTTTATATCTTTTGGGGCTTCCATGCCATCCTTTCTTTGATAATTGTAGTTTTTTCACAGTAAATGTGCTGATCTTTCTCTTTCTAGGGATCTAGGGGTGCACAAGGATCAACAGGGCCCATGGGATATGCTGGTGCTCCAGGGCCAGCAGTAAGTATAGCTCTGCCAGTGCTGTCCCTCTGCAGACAGTGCAGCAGTGAGCACAAAACTGCATTCTTGAGTCAGGCTGGTAAACCACTCTTCTTGGAAGGAACCCATCTTGATGCACAGTTCCCTAGCAGAAGCCACTTTCTACACAGAAAGAGAGCCCACCCATGTTTTAAAATCTACTGTGTGTGGTTCTCTCTCTCTCTCTCTCTCTCTCTCTCTCTCTCTCTGTCTCTCTCTCTCCCCCTTCCTCTTTTCTTTTCTTTTCTTTCTTTTTTTTTTTTAAAGGCAGGGTTTCTCTGTGTAACATGCTGGCTATCCTGGAACTCACTTTGTAGCCCAGGCTAGCCTCAAACTCAGAGATCTGCCTGCCTCTGCTTCCAGAGTTCTGAGATTAAAGGTATGCACCATCACACCAGGCTTGTCATTTTCATTTTTAGATGACACATAGTCGTGCACATAGGACTAGAGATATAGTTTCCCACACAAGCCTGAGAACTTGAATTCTACCCTAGAACTCACATAAAGAGTCAAGCATGCTTCTTAACTCTTAATATATAAAGACAGCACATGCTTCTAATCTAGTGCTGGAGATATGAATATAGGTGGAATTTTGGAGTGCTCAAGCTCTGACTAGCTGGCCCCGCCTAACTAGTGAGCTGAGATTTCAGTGGAAGACACCATCTCTAAAAATAAGAAATGACATTTGAGATGGGTCCGTATCTCCCCATGCACTACACATACATGCACCTAATACACATGGGCACATACATACTTGCAAACACACATGCAATTGTATGTATTCATGAGATACAATGTAATATTTAGATACATGCATTTAATGATCAGTGATTAAATCAACACACACACATCTATCACCTGTAACATTGACCCTTTCTTTGTATTGGTCATATTTAAAATCTTCACTAGCCATTTTGTCATGTGTGATAAATTATTGTTGACTGTTGCCTCACGGTGCTGCCAGTCATTAGAACTCAATCCTTTCTACTAAATGTTCTTCATTCTCAATGGCCAGCTCTTCTCCTACCCTCTTCTTCCTAGCCCGCCTTCCCAGACTCTGGTACCCACTGTTTTTCTCCTAACTTATAGAAGATCAAATTTTTATTTATCTTCCTCATAAGAATAACAGCAGTGACAAGAATAATTTAAAAAAATGTTCCCTATTTGAAACATGGGGTGACCAAGGAAGACATTCTGATGACTATGACTGATATTTTTTCCATTGATTTAGGGACCTATAGGTCATCCTGGGAGCCCTGGATTGAAGGTAAATTCTGAATAAAATATGTCATCAGAGCCTGACCTCAGTGAGATAACTAGCCATTGACACTCATTTCAATTACCCCTTTCCTTTTATCGGACTTCCTATTTAAATAAACCTTAATGAGTTGAGCAGCTAGAAGCCTTAATTGCTTTTAATTGCCATTTTAAAATTAAAAAGCTATTAGACTTATGTTCTTTTCCTTTCAGGGAAATCCTGCTGTGGGGATAAAAGGGCAGAGGGGAGAGCCGGTAAGGATTCCCTGTGCGGAAGCAGATGTTAAGATGTGTGCCTTCTCTAGTAATGGAGGCCGTTGTGAATATTGTGTTCATTGTGGAGGCACCATCCAGCTTCATAACCCGTAACTTTTCTCTGTTAACCTAGTTTTATCCTTAGCTGTAAAATGACACTTCTGACATAGTTTTGGAGTTAGGAAGTAGGCTTGTGGGTAGGGTACTCTAGAAAAGTGATTCAAAGTGGTGGCTTCTCTGGGTTTAACCTGAATGCCCAAGGGGGTAGGTTGCTCTTTCACTACACAGCAGAAATAGCTCTTGAGCATTTACTCCATGGCAGGGTAAGACTGACCTGTTCCCTGCTGACATGGAGTTCCAGAGTAGTTAAATCACAGTATGGGTTGATTAACAGAAGTCAGAAATACATATGAAGAGTTCACGATGAAGAAAATGGCCACGATATACGACAGAACATAAAGTCACAGAACTAGAAAGTCAAGTTTGTAAAAGTAACAATAAATGGCATTGCCATCAGGCTTGGTGATGCATGCCTGCAATTCCAGCCCTTGGGAGGGTGACACTTTGTTACACACACACACACACACACACACACACACACACACACACACACACCCCTCCCTCTCTGGGAAAAGGTGGGCAAGGTCCATACCTGTAAACCCAGCATTTAGGAAGTGAGATGGGAGGGGTCAGAGTTCAGGACCATTTTTTGGTTTCATGACAAGTTTGAGGTCAGTTGGGCTACATGAGACGTTATCTAAATATAAAAATTAAAAATTAAATAGCAAAAATGAAAACACCACTCTCCGTGGTTGTTACTAAGCATATCAATCTTGTGTTTTATTCTCCAGGCTTTTCTTTATATGTTTGGCTATGCTAGCTATATGATAATTTTTATAATATGAAAAAAGTAGTAGGATGGCCCATCTTTGAAGATGCTCTTTGTAGGTTTTTTGTTGGTTTGTATAGGTTGTGTTTGGACTGTGAGGGTAAGAGTGGTCATCATTACCAGCACATACTGCTTACTCTTATGCTGGGTCTTTCTTCTGTCCTCTATTTACAAAATGCATGTAGCAGTCAACACTTCAACAGTTAGCTGACAGGATATTAGAAAAACAAAAAAACCTTACAATATGCCTAGCTTCCGAGCTCTTTAGTAGCTTCCCTGGTCTGCACACAGACTGGGTCCTTAGTTACCTTATTTTCACTAAATTTGAAATGATATCCTTTATGAAAAAATACCACCTATCAGAAACATTGACACACTATGTGGTCCATACTAGGCTCAAATTTGTGATTCTCTAGTCTCAGTCTCTTATCTGCAGATATTAAAGATATACAATATTTAGTTTGATTGTAGTTTTAAGGCTGCAATTAAGAAGACACTGTTCACATACATATGATCAGTCAGGTATATATATGTGGACACATTGTGTGCATGCTATACATAAGTAAAACTACATCAAATGTCTTTAATAGATTGTTTCTAGATAGTAACACTATAGATCATCTTTATTTCTATTTTTAAAATTTGTTGTAAGCCATATTTTCGTAAGAAACAATAAATAAAATTTTATATCACACAATACATTTTTCCATGATTTTTATTCTAAATCTAGGGCTCACAGGGTTGGAAATAGTATATTATTTCAGGGTGAAAGTTTTCTTTGCTTCAAAATGTAAGTTAAAATGAAATTTCTATTTTCTTGATGCTTTTAAAGGGTGAAGTTGGTCAGCATGGTCCTCCTGGGCCTACCCTGTTTGTACAACCACCTGATTTGAGTGTCTATAAAGGAGAAAAGGTAAGCCCCACTTACCTCCCACGTCACCTCATAAAGCATGAATAGGAAATCTTTTAGGCACAGGTCCAAAGCTGACTGTGTACCATCACAGGAATCTCAAAGCTGCCTCAATTGGCTGGTGCTCTTGTTAACCTGGTTATACAGGGCTGAATGTAGTGGCTCAGAGTCTTACAGTGTTCTCAGGGCCACTCAGCTGCTGAATGGCAGACCCAGCATGGCCTGAGCTCAGTATTCCAGAACGTACACCTGAGAATGCTATTCTGATTGCCTACAGCAAAGATCTTGAGGAATCCATTTGTCCTTTGAAGGTCAGAGATGGGCTTTGTGTTTTGACAGCTGAAAAGCTAACATGCATAGAGCTAGATCCATGATAGACTTTGGGAAAATATTAATTCATCTGTCCATGTGCAATTCATCTGTCTAACACAGGTATTTTCAATCCCAGATGCATAGTCTGTAGTTTTTATATTATGCCCAAAATTCTCCCGACTTTGCAAAACAAGCCAGTACTCTCCATAGCTATATTCCCAACATTGCACCTGCAGTCTGGTTCAGTCGCTCTCCTGCATGCCTCATATTCTTTTCACACTCAGCCAAATAATACCAGGATATAAATGTACTTAGCTCTGAGTTTCTAATTTGATCCCTTACTTAAAAAAATCTAATGAGAAACAGGCTGTCAATAGAAATGATGTATGAAGTATATAGAATTCAATGAATACTGTGTAATCATATTATTATCAATCATACTTTTTAGGGTATAAAAGGAATTCCCGGAGCAATTGGGCCTCCAGGACCTCCAGGAAGAAAGGTAATTTAAATTCCTTTCATTTATTTATGTGAGACAATATTTTCATCTAATTTTTATGGTGTATCTTTCTTATTATTTTAGCTGCCAGCTTTTACTACAGGAACTTTCCATTAACTTATAAATCTCCAGTGTAGAGAAATTTCTCTCTTTAAGCTGTTGCCAGTGTTTTTGTTTTTTCTTTCGTTGTTGTTTTCCAAATTAAGCCACTGTCATTGATTAAAACTTTCTAATGTCATTTTTGTAAAGGGAGAGCCTGGTGTCGGGACAAAAGGAGAGAAAGGTATTCCTGGGTTCCCAGGACCACGGGTAAGGATCCTTAGTCCTAAGCCTCAGTGACTTTGCATTGTCTTTTCATGCTGCACTCATGAGACTATGCCTGCATTCCCACGAGTTAAAGCAGAAACTATCCTACACACAGCGATGTATTTTGCACAAGAGCAGGGGTGCTAACTTTCATTTATATCATTTTGATACAATGGGCATGCACAAGACTGGAAAGCTGGGGGCAGGGGATAGGATTGTGGCTTCTCCTGTTGGCTCAGGGTCAAGGTGATAAATACCTGTGGTGGTTAGTTTAAAAGCATTTCATAAATTAAGGTGTCTATGGAAGGGTACCTCACAAGAAAGCATTCTGTTAACTCCTAGATGTCACCTCACGTGTGTATGCCCCATGGAATCACTGTGGAGGCCAATTTCTAGAAGGCTTAGATTACTCTAGTTTTGGTACTGAATGGTCCATTATTGACTTCTGTGTCATTTTTATTGTTGAAGTTACACAGAGTAACTATTTATTTCTATGCAAACAAATGTACTGTAGATTATTATGCTAAATAATTTAAAGTGGAACAGCAAACATATACTCTTAAACACCGACAGTGATGTGGATTTTCTGAATAAGACCAAATAAAGAATAAGAAGAATGCCAAATGGCATAAGTACATAGAATCCATTTTATGTTTATTTCACTTTATTCAGCTGCATATCAAAACTACATATCAATATAACAAGGTTAACATAAAAGCACCATGCCTTATGTTTGAATTCAGCTTGTTGATTTTTCTCTAATTGTTAGGGTGAGCCTGGTTCCCATGGATCTCCAGGTTTTCCAGGATTCAAGGCAAGTGTGCATTCCAGCAGAGGTAAAGAATTGTGTTTAGGTTGTACTCTTGTGTCTGAACACTGACAGGAACTGGAAAGGCAGATGGATTGTTTTATTTTAGATCTTAAATTTATTTTGCATTTAGAGTGTGTTTGTACACGTATATGATTCTGTGTGTGCATGAAGCTCAGAAGATGATTTGAGGAAGTCTGTTCTCTTCTTCCACTATATGGCTTCTGGAGATTGAACCTCAGGCCTTATGCAAAGGATCTTACTTCATTGCGTCATTTTAACCCACCACATGTTTGAGTTGTTTAAGTTTTTTTTAAAAAAATATTTATTTTACTTTAGTTATATATTTAAATTATGTATATTTTATAGAATATATTATATTTTACAAGATATTTATATCATTTTAAAGTATATGCAGTTATGCATACATGTGAGCGCAGGTGCTTACAGAGTCTGGAGGACATCCACAGTTTTAAGCCACTAGGTACTAGGAAGCTAACTGCAGGCCTCTGCAAGAGTAATACATACTCCACACTACCACACCATCTCTCCAGCTCCCTTTTGGATTTTCTGAGACAGGATTTCACAGGCTGGCCTTCAACTCATTACCTAATTACTGAAGCTGGTCTCAAACCTCTGATCTCCTGATCCTATTGCCTTTTTATCTAAAGTGATAGATTACAGGTATGTACTACATACCTGACTCAGATACCTGAATTTTATGGATTATACAATGATTTTCAACCTGTGGGTTTCTACCTCTTTGGTGAACCTCTATCTTCATAAACATATTACTATTTATAACAGAAGCAAAATTATAGTTATGAAGTAGCAACAAAAGTAGTTTTATGGTTGGGGGGTCATTACAGCATGAGGAACTGTATTAAAGGGTTATAGTATTAGGAAGGTTGAGAACAATTGAATTATAGGATTTGTGTTGTTGATTTTTAAAACTGAGTTACAAAACTGATGCAATCCAAGAGTAGTTAAGACTGCCCAGTCTCTGCAAGTACGCACTGTTCACATTAGGCAGGATTAAGGCAATGTCAGCCCTATACAATCAGTTGTTTGATGTATGTCTGTGGTTGTTTGTAGGGGGAACAAGGTGTGGCTGGAGAACCTGGACTGTTCGGATATCATGGTCCAAAGGTAAAAACATGAGCCCACATCAGAGAAAACTTTAGATAATTGTGTTATCACCTTAGGGTTTTAGAATATTTCAAATAATCCAACAATGTAACTTTTGAAAGAAACTGATGTAATCCTATAAATATGACTTTAATGTAGGCTGTGTATTATGTATAAATAGTGTATTTTCATACCAATGCCATGGTAATTAGGACATGAAACACAGTTATGCTTATATTTAAGAAGCAGTTTTTTCAAATGTGAGTAATAACAAGAATTTCTAAACTCTCATGATGCCGTATGTATAGGAATCACCGGCTTTTGGAGCAAGGTTGGGCTTTTCCCTTTGTTTTGTAACAACATTCGATGCTTGCTCAGGGTAAGCCCAGCTGCTTTCAGAGGACATGATAAGGACAGAGACAATATTTTTTGTCACTATAGAAATGCAGATTCAGGTCTAGCTAGGTGACTACACTGTTTATACTAAAATGCCTCATTGGATACTAATATTCAAAGTCTACCTAAGAAACTTAGTGACTTAGGTGATGTTTAATTTATGACAACACAGTGGTCATATATTGCTATAGTTAATGTTTTTTTTTTTTCTTTTGTTATAACTTTGTCCATTCACTGCTTTCTCCTGAGTATAGGTGAGAGGTCAGATGTCTGTGAGTTCTTCTGGAACCCCTTGGCTGGCTCACTTCTCTAATCAGCCAGTTGTTACATCTCTGATGAATGTGCCTGAGGCCTTCTTACCTTTGCTTAATGCTAGGAAGCATTGTTACTTTCAATAAAAGTAAATGAATGAATGCTTTCAGGGGGATCCTGGAGATCGCGGGTACCCAGGACCACCAGGCATTTTGGTGACTCCATCTCCTCCACTCAAAGGTTTGTGTTCAATTTAATTCTTCCATAATTTATACAGAGATGGACTAGATGGGTCTGAGCAAAAGAGTTTGTTCTAAAACTCCTGTAGTTTGCACACCAAGGAAAATTAAATCATGATATTAATATTTAGTTACTTTCTTAATGCTGTGACAAATTCCCTGAGAGTAATGTTAGAGGGAAGGAGTACCTTTTGGGTCATGGTTTCACTATGCTAGGGAAGGTGTGGTGCATAAATTCCATGGCGGGGCAGATTTTGGTAGAGGTTTTCATGGGATAGCCATACTGAGAAGCAAACAGACTAAGTGGAAACAGGAATAGGCTGGTTCGGACTTGCCAGGTTCTTTCCCTATTGTCTTCCTTGAGGCCTCACCTCCTCAAGACTATATAACCTCCAAAACTGGTGACGCCAGTGATTCTGGAGTGTTTAAACTCACGAGGGGCATTTCGGCTTCAAGCTATAGCAGTCATTGTGGCAATGTGGCATTCAATGTGCAGGGAAATCTTAGCATCCTAGTTCTTTGGCATAAGATATCAAGTTTTACTTCAGATTGTAAATATGTGATAGGTTATTTTTTATTTTTATTATGAATAAAGTCACATTTTCTATCTGTATATATTCTTGTTCAAGGTCCCTTCCCCTTCCATGTGATAGATTTTATTTTTATTATTTAAATCTTCAGAAAATAGTTTTTCTTTAACCATTGAAGAAAACTGTGTGAAGTCATGTGACTAACATCTACCAAGATGCTCATGAAAGGAGATGCCTAAATCAATGTCAGAGAACTCAGATTGAGTCTTCTGTGTCTGCAGAGTAGAGACCGTCAAAGGGGACCCAGTTTGACATTTAAAATGTGTCCAGAAACTGCAAAATGTCTCGTACTTGGACTTTACCAAGCCTCATAGACTCCTGAATTTCAAGATGTGTATGGACATTTGTCTTATTATATCTGTTTTGTTTGTCAGGTCCTCCAGGGGACCCGGGGCTCCCTGGCCGCACTGGAGAAATTGGTGATGTTGGACTACCCGGTCCTCCTGGACCCCCAGGCAGGCCAGGGGAAACTTGTCCAGGTATTAACCATACGTTACAATGGGATATTCTATATCACACCCATACAAGCTGTAATTCTTAATTCTGGCTCATGCAGAGTTTGCCTTAAATATGGTAATGAAAGACAGTTGCCTGAGTGCACTCCAGGCCCAAAATGCTAAGCGCTGTGTTATTATGGCAATGGTCTTGGATTTCTAGTGTCCCCAGATTTAAGCCAGTCAAGGGAAGTTATATAGGTTCCTTTTTACTTTATACATATACGTACTATATATTTATATGATGTCATTATATAAATAGATATTATATAGATATATCAGAATATGTAATATACACATTTTCTTAGCCAACCAGTGCTGTTGGAGGAAAGTATTTGTGTAACACCCTTCCATCAGATTTCCACTTGAGGAGAGGATTTGAAACTTCTGCTTCAGCTAAAGTATTCACTTAATCATACTACCATTCTAGAATATTCTTCCAGGTGACATGTATTTTATAGATAGATATAGATATGTGTGTGTATATGTACATATATACATATGTAATATCTGTTGTCCAATACTAAAAAGAAGGAAGCTAGATTTAGGGAGAAGTGAGCAAGAACTTGGGAGTTAGTGTTTGAGTAGCTCCCCAAACTTTTTATACTTACTCGGTAAATACAAAGGGCACAGGCTGAGTGAAATATTTACTCAAGATTTTTCTACTACCAGACTCCATCTGTTTTCTTGGGTTCACAGAATACAAATAGATGTCAAACTCCCATTCCTGATCTTATTAGAATATTGACCAGCACAGTCCCCAGAGAGGTCCTTGGTCCTTGTGACAGCAAGACACTTACTTCTCTAGCATTCTGTTAAATATCATGTGGCCTATAATTTCCTTAATTCTCTTTTTCTTTGAGGTGGGGAGAAAAAGCCTTTTATTTTAAGTAAAATGGTTTTTAAAATTATTATGTTAATTTGTACAACCTACATAGAATAATGGGACCTACATAGATAGAGTTTTAGCATTGGACAATAGCAAAATTAAAAAGTTTTGTCTCGTGCAGTCAGTCTTTGGAAGCTGCAGTATGGGTTTAATTGGCCCAGGATTATATAAACCAGAAAAAATAATCTCTTGGTCAGAAAATGTTCAACTCTGGTCTTAGCTTTCTTCTTTGGAATATTTATAATAAAATCATACCAGCAGTAGATTGAAATAAAAACCCAGTGGTAACAACATATTTCAATATCCAGAAATGCTCTAAGTTCCTTTTAAAAACAGTGAATCCTGTTCTGGGAATATGACTCACTCAGTAATTGCTTACCAAACAAGCATGGACCTGAGTTCAATCCCCAGAACCACCCAGGGGTAGAGGTGCACCCTTGGAATCCGAGGGCTAGTGAGGCAGATCCTAGCCAAATTGGTGAGTTTCAGGCCACTGAGGGATACTATCTCATAAAAGAAGATGGACAGCATCTGAGTAATGAAACTCCCCAAACTAAGCTGTGGCTAACACACACACATACACACACACACTCCACACACATATGCCAGCCTTAACATACATACACAGAGAGAAATACACACACAAATCAAATTAACCCAGTGTCTTTTGAATGTGAATATGGTTCGCAGTAAGACATATATTTTATTTTGCATTACATTTATATCACACTACACAAGTGTATACATATATTCACACTAATTAAAATTCAGACAGGATAAGTTTTGGTACATGATATCCCTATTTTCTATTCTACTCTTTTACTTTTGAGGGAAAAAAACCCTTTATGCTAGCCACACTTAATTTATTCTCTGTGTTACTGTCGGTAGCCAGGCTGAGATGTGACATACATTCTAGCCCACTGACTCTGTTGAAGAGGGTTGGGTATTGTTCCTGGAACTAGACAAGGTAACAGGTAGTATATGGACTGTCCAGTAACTGTGGAGAATCCTGGTGGGTCTTAGGAAGGCTAGGAAGATAAGCAACATGCAAATCACAAGGGCATTTGAATTCATTGCCGCACGTCATTGCCGCACGTCATTGCTGCACGTCATTGCCGCACGTCATTGTATATAACACTGGGTTTTCTTTAACAGTAACCTTTGCAGGGAATAACCAGGTTTTAAATTGGATTATGTATTGCCACATAGTATAGTGTAAGATGATATATACTATACCATGCCACATAGTATAGTGGATGGCTATATTACTATATATGCTACACATACTATGCCACATAGTATTGGAAGACTATATGTACTACATATACTGTGCCACATAGAATAGCGGAAGAACTGAACGCTATAACACAACTTTCTAATTGTCACTCTTGACAAACTGTGTCATCCTGGATATTTAAAACCTCTCTGTACCTCAGTTTCCCAATCTATAAGATATGATCTTGCTAGGATTAGAAAATGTGGAATATGAGCAGGCCTTAGGATCCAACCGGATGAATAGTATAGAATCAACATGTGAGCTGTTATTACTATTACTGATGCAATCTGTACCTGCTGTCACACAGGCATACACAGTGAAGTGATCCCTGCAATCCAGCAGATGAACACATTAGTCACACACACAGTCATTATCTGTGCATGTGTGCCAAGGGGGAAAGTCTAAAGATCTCTCCTACATAAATAATTAAGAGAGCATGTATATTATTCACTAGATATGCTAATAGGTTTCCTTGGATTAATTTTATGAGTTAATAGTATGGAAAGATAGAAGAATACAATACTTTCAAATAAGTTAAATATGTCGGTGCCAGTAAACCTAAATAAGAATGGAGAAACACAAGAAAACATGATCTCCAGACCTGTGTGCCTCCATTTGCAGCTCTCCTTTCAAGGCAGCGATGCATTTTGGTGTATGGAGTAGTCAAATTTTAGAAGATTTTTTATTTGTGTGTGTGTGTGTGTGTGTGTGTGTGTGTGTGTGTGTGTGTGTGTGATTGCATGACTTGGTATGCTGATGCTCTCAGAGGTCAGAAGAGGATGTTGAATGCCCTGGATCTGGAGTTCTAGTTGTTTGTAAGCCATCTAATGTCAGTTCTGGGAACTGAACTGTGGTCCTTCAGAAGAGCAGCAAGGGCTTGTAACCACTGGGCAGTCTCTCCTGCCTTGAGTCTGATAAATTTTTACTGCACCCACCCTGCTCCTTAAAAAAAATACAGTCTGATTACTGTGCTGTGGCTCCTGCTTTCTATGTAGAAATCAGCCTTGTGAAAAAAAAAGCAGGGCTTTTTTATGTAGTAAAAAAAGGCTAGACTCAATCTTGTGGTCCTTCTGCCTCCATTTCCCAGCACTGTGCATCGATCTCTACTGTCTAGACTACTCTCTCTCTCTCTCTCTCTAGCTTTGTTGACCTTCCATTGACCTAGGTTTGTGTCCATGTGATGCATACAATTCCATGTTCTACACATATCGAGTGCTTACCACCATCCAGTGGATTAACACACTGGTCATGCCTGTATCGCCATCAATTGATTTGTGTGCATATGTGCCTGAATGTGTATGGAAGGAAGATTTTATGTTAGATCTCTTCTCTTAGCAGCTTTAAGTATGCAATGTGTCTTGCTGACTGCCTTCTTTATGCTGCACATTGGATCTTCAGAATTTATTCAGCTTACCTGTGTCTTTGACCCTTTGAACAGCTCATCCATATTCCCACTTTCTTGTTTCCCCACAACAGCCAATCTACTCTTCCTTTTATGAGTTTGAATATTATAATCCACAAGTAAGTTAGGTTACAGTGTGTTTCTCTTTCTCTGTCTAGCTTATTTCACTAGATGTGATGTCCAGCCCCAGCCATTTTCCTTTAAATGTGTTGATCTGTGACATCTATAGAAGCACCACTCCTGAGAACATATGTAATTTCCACCCTTAATATTTCTTGTAGGCATGGTGGGACCTCCTGGACCACCAGGGATTCCTGGTCCTCCAGGATTTCCAGGGGAAGCTGGTGCTCCTGGAAGACTCCACTGTGCCCCAGGAGTACCAGGGAAACCAGGACCACCTGGCGTGCCTGGATCACCAGGACCACCGGGCCCCCCTGGATCAGATGGTAAAATGTTCTTCATTTATCTTTATTAGCTCTTATGCTGAGATTCATATTAATAGCTTCATTCAGAAAGTACAGTTTTCTAAATACTTAAAAAACTTGAATAATATGTCAAAAGTCAAGTTGGTAATATTAAAATTATTTTATAAATATGGAAAATGACATTGAGCCATCAATTAAAACATGTGCAAGTTTTTAATTGTGAGTGTAATATAAATGCTAGAATTTTATAAATTGGTAATTTTTTTGTTTTGTCAACAGAGGTTTTATTTTTACTGGACTCATATGAGCTAGGTTTAAAAGATGGACTGTTCTGCAGAGCCTGCTCTGCAGAAAAGAAATGCCAGGCTTTGTCATTTATGTTCCTTCTTCCTCAGAGACAGCTACTTCCCCACATGCAGCTGGATCTTTTGCTATTGTTTCTATATTGTTATCCAGCACACTTGTATTTCTACTGCTGAAGTTTTCACTTTGTTCATTAGCTTTTGACTCCTTCCTACAGAATTAACCACCATTTGCAACACTCCATTCTATATGTACATAGTTTACATTCCCACTGCCTACTGGGAGTAATATTGTCATAATTGGGGTTATAGAAATATTCCATGGAATGGATTATAAGTGCTATACACTAACTCAGCCTATAATGATACAATGACTATTTTTTTTCCACAGAAACAGTTGGTAAATTGTCATGTGTATGTCTCTGTGTATGTGTCCATGTTTGATTGGCTTTCAAATTAGTTACTTGAAATAAACGTTAAACCTCACTAAGTTTTGTATCTGTTAGAATGACATTGTTCACTCATTAAATAGCCTTATACTATCACTTTTCAAACAAACATTTCCTGGAGCTTTTTGACTATTTTTTCCAAATTAGTAAGGCTGCACTTTTCATTTATTGCTAGAATACTTGGAGATTTTCTTTTACAGCTTTTTAAAAATTATTTTTGTAGTATCTAGTACCATTTAAACACACTACAGAAGTAATAATGATATGAAAAATGTACCTTTTTTGTACATTTGTGATTGATCTCCTTGGCATCCCTTCCCCCTTCCCTGCCCAACCCTTCCTTCTGCAGTGATGATCTCATCATATACTTCATTGCCCTCTTCGTGCCTTGCCTTTAAAATTCTTTCCTCCTCTCGTAAACCTCTTTCTAGTTTCTTGGCGCCAATCCTCACTTTCTCCCACTTATATATACATAGTTACTCTTAGAAAGATAAGATCCACATGTGTCTTCCCGAGTCTGGGTTACCTCAGTATTATATTTTATAGTTCTGGCCATTTTACTGCCAGTTTAATAATTGTTGAATAATTTCATCATTCTTAAATGTAGAATAATATTCCATTGTAATATAAACAATATGTTCATGACCTAGTTATGTGTTGATAGACATCCAGGCTGATTCCATTTTGTTTCACCTGTGCAAAGAGCACTGATAAATGTGCATGATCATTCACTGTTACTCTCTCTGCATCTCTCTGGCTCTTTACTTTTCTCTATTAGATTTCTTTCTGTTGTTTACTAGACTCTCACAGAAAGATTAGGGGATCACGCTTATCTCAAAATACCTGTGCTCTACTGGGTTGTCTGATGGATAGTTTAGCTGAGTATAAAATCCTGAGTTGGAAACCATTTTGTGGGAATTACATCTTCAAGCCTCTGGTGAGACCACTGTAAATTTCTACACTGATTTACCGTTTAGCCGTATGTTTGAAATCTATTTCCATTTTGGATGCTTTTTTTTTATTTTTTCAACTCCATCTTTCAGCTCTTATTGAATTTATAGATTTTTTTGCTGTCATAATTACTGTGTTTATTTTTATTTCTGAGAATTTGTTGGTGCTGTTGATCTTTTTCAGTGTTTCCTTTTGTATCAGGCTGTTCATGTTTCCAGTATAAATAGTACCTCTCTCTACTGTTATAAATATGTCAGTTTTTGTTTATGGTGTTTTTCTTAAAACTTTGTTTCCACCATAATTTTGAAGGGCTATTTTATTTTCTGCAAAACTTCTTGAGGATGGTCTTTCCATCTAAATGTTTCATTACGTGGGACACTATTTTGAGCCTCACAGTCATCCTACTCCTTAAATTCCAGGGAAGAGTCTGGTGGGAAATCTTCATTTTATTACTTTTATTGTTGGTGTTATTTCTTGCTTTCCTTGTCATTTTCTGCTGATGCTTAGGTCTGTTGGATTGTTTCTTTTTACCTTTTATTATTGTTATAGTTTTACCATCTTTTATCCTACTGGGATGTTTGGAAAAGGTAGAATGTATCATTTGCAGTTTATGTATCAAATTTTTTTTTCTTTTGCAAGCAATGCTTTTTGTTTTTTTGCAATATCTAGTAAGAAGGTAAAAGAAACAATCGCTGCCATATTTTCACTCAAGCTTTTGTTGGTCATGATTTATTTTGCTTTGGTATTGTTGTCATGAATTATCTTATTTTGTAGTTCATTAACCTAGAGATGACATTAAAAATGTTTTTGTGAATGGTAGAAGAAACATTCCATGAAAATTGCATGATCTATTGCATAGAGAGAAAGAGAGAGGAGAAGAGGAGAGAAGAGGAGGGGAAGAGGAAGAGAGGGGTATGAGAAATCATGAAATAAAACATGGGGCAGGGACAACAGAGGGAAGAGACTGAATGCACCACACTGGTGCTCTCCAGTAGACTTTAACTAAAAACATGTGATTCTGTCTGTCAATCCCTTTCCTCCAAACAGTTATACGCTGTAGTCCTGGGTGCCCTGGACCAATAGGAGAAAAGGGAAGAATGGGTCCCCCAGGAAGAAGAGGAGCCAAAGGAGAAAAAGGCAAGTATGCATCTAAGGTAGTGTTTATTATACATGACAACCACATATGTAGGACCAGGGCAAGAGTGTCTATGAAAGTATCTAGATCTAGGTCTACAAATCAAAACTTTACTGGTAATAAATAATTGAGAAATTTGTTTTAAAATAATTTGTTGACACATATAAGTACTATTTATTAAATGTAGAAACAAGTTTGCATACTCATGAAATAAAGGTGTTTATTTTATTTAAAGAATTAAAACTTGGACAAATGTTTAATGCTGTAGGATGTGAGCCATCTTTAAGATGTTTTTGGGAGTAAGTGGATATCAATTTTATAAACAATGCTGAAAACATTAATTTACATAAAAACAAAGCCTAAAATAACAAAAGTACATACAGCTTCATTTAGGAGATTCTGTCCTAATTCCAAGCCAAATTTTGTAATAACTATTTTTTTAAACTGAAGTCAACAACTCCAAAGCAACTTTAAAGATTAAACATTTTAATACAGTCTGATCCAAAGATAGATTAATTTAATATGTAGATGCTGAGTAGATGATGATCGGGATAATGCTGAAAGATTTTCCCTGCAACTAGAGCAGAGTGGGATCTGACATGAGGAATAACAAGGCAACATGCACTGGTACAGTGCAAAGTGCACATGTTGTGTGCTCAGAAAAAAAATGCTGCAGTGGAATTATGAGATACAGTGTGAATGAGCACTGGCCAAAACACATTGGACTCATTATGCATTCATTCTGAGTTATTTTTTGGTCATTGCCTTTTACAATTTCTAGGGTTTTGTGACCTCCCCCATTCGATTATACAGCCCCATATAGAGTTAAAGGCCACACATTTTTGCCTTTGGGGATAGCTTTGCTCACAAGGTTCTCTTGTGCAGATTGGGCATCATTTGTGTTTTAGTGTAGTTTCTGTCTGTGGATCTCATTTTCTGGACTTACTAAAGCCCATGGCTGTGTCTTCTCCCCTCCCCTGCACCACCCTAGCTTGTCCAGGCCTTTTGAATAACTGAGCCAGACAGTAAGAGAGCAGAAACACAAACCAACTTGACTTTTCCAAACTTTATTTTTCATACTGAAAGCCCTGATCATTAGGGAATATTTGCAGTGAATTAGCAATTGTAATGTGCCATTCAATCAATAATTCCTTCATGAATTGAATGTTCTTGATTATTCAGGGTTAAGCCATTATTAATTTACCTATATAGTTTGTGTAATTTATTTATTTTTGTTTCCTCAGTAACAGATTAAAACAACAACAACAACAACAACTTTCAATTATTCACCAGAATTTTAGGTTAGGTTTGGGCAAGTTTAAGGCAAAACATGATTTAATTTGATTTAATTTTTTTTAGAAAGTGTGTGCTTGTTCTACACAGACCATGCTACAGGTACATGGGCACCCATGCCCAGTGCTTCCTTTTAGTCCTCATGTAACATGCTCTCACTCCACATGGTTTATGCCATCTACCCCTCTACCATGCTCCAGGTTTCACTAGGGTCCTAGTCATAATGTTACATCACATTGGCCATGCCACAGATCCCATCCTGTCACACGATGCATTCCAGTCGCATGTCACATGATCTCAGTTTTCTGTGATAAGAATTATGCACTGCAGACCTTCTCATTTTCTGGTGCAGTAAAAAGCTCACTTACTGGGGATTTTGTGAGGTATTGTGTCAAAGCTGTCTTTCTACCCCTGCCTAGGAAATGAGGGACTCTGTATCTGTCCACCTGGCCCCATGGGACCACCTGGCCCTCCAGGAGTTCCTGGAAGACAAGGAAGTAAAGGAGATCTAGGACTTCCTGGGTGGCATGGAGAAAAGGGTGATCCAGGCCAGCCTGGTGCTGAAGGACCTCCAGGACCACCAGTAAGTAACTCCCACTGATCATAATCTCTTCAGTTAAACAGGACAGGCAGAGAGCGAAATTAGTGTGTTCCTTTCTGACTTACTGTGTGATATACATTTTATGTTTTGAATCTATAAACATGACTAAACACTTTCTTGTGTCCATCCATCTATCTATCATTCTTTCATTTAACTAACTACTATTGATTAAATGTCTCCTATGTGCCAGGCATACTTCTAATTTTATAGGGACTACAATATTAAGTACACTTCTGGAACTTTGGAGATGACCCAGACTTTACAGTAAACACATTAGCAAATGTGCAATATTGTTATATGAGGACAAAAAAGGTCATGGTCATATAATGTGGCTTAAGTGGACAAAGTAAGCAGCAGCATGAAAGGTCCTTGATTCTATCCCCAATACACATGGAGGGAGGGAGGGAGGGAAGGAGGGAAGGAGAGAGAGAGAGAGAGAGAGAGAGAGAGAGAGAGAGAGAGAGAGAGACTAGCTGTTAGGAGAGTTTGCAGAACTTGGGGCTTTGCAGATGGGTCAGGCTCGAACCCCTGTTCTGAAGGGCATGGAATAGCTTGAGGATCAAGGGAATCATAAGAAGCAAAGGGCAACCACAGGGAAGGAGATGGAGTGGAAGGTGGCTGAGTAACTGTGGGGCCAAGAAAGGCTGTCAGATTGAAGGGATGATGCTGAGTGGTAAGAGGGAGGCAGCCTCTAGACATGATTTGACGGGAGAGTCCACGGATTGGCTGCTAGGTCAGACAAACTGCAGGAAAAATGGACACACAAGTGGAGCTATGGTCTGTTACCTGAGCCACCGGAAGAAGGCAAGTGCCTTGGACAATGATGCAGACACTGGAAACTGGCCATTCAGTGGAAAATAACGTAGAACTGTTGGAGACATTTTAGGTTTGGATAATAATTAGACAAACAAATCAAAATGCCAAGTATCTGTGGGATGACAGTCAACACAAGTACTCAAAGGACAGGTCTGGAAAGTGGCTTTCTTGGGGTCTATGTGATTTCAGTGTCAAAGATGGCTGTAGATGGCTTTGGAGAAGCCATGCAGACGAAATCACACACAGGATGAAGACATCAGAATTACTGTGATCCAAAGGGTCCTCAAAATGAAGGAATGAAGTCTTAGCTGGGTGACCTAGGTAGCTAGTAATCTACAGTACAAGATCCCGGAGACACAACTCAACATTTTCTGTGTACACAATATGGTGCTCACTTGCTGAAGCACCCTCTTCCATTTGTCTGATCCCTGCAAATAAAGTCACTGCTCATAGGAATGCTCCCCCCCACCCCCCGAAGCTGTAGAGAGAGCTCTACTGTTCCTCCATGCTGGGGTGACCTGTAACTCAGTTCTGAAGTCCCCAAATCATTCTCCATTTCTCTTTAAAAAAATCTAATTGAAAATAAAATTCTGGTCTTCAATGAAAGCAATTATTCAGATCTCCAGCCTTACCCTTTCCACATGTGCACAGCACATCTTCAAAGGTGCCTCAGCAGGAAACTGAGTCCTTAGTGCATGGATAGTGAAGAAACATGCTTAAAGTATTTTGTAGTTTGCAAATTATAGTTGATTTTGTAAAACTCCATATTGTATCATTGTCAGGTGGTTTTGTTTTATATGTTACTACTTAATCTTTGTAGTGTCTCTAAAATACTATGTGGCTTTGTGTTGAGTTGCTTCTTAGGGCTAACATATTTTACACTATGGACTACTAGTTTGAGCAGGGTTATTATGGGTAAGGTATTAATTAATTCAGTTGTTCTAGGACCCAGTGGTCTGACTGTATTTCTGATGCATTCTCTCTATATTACATTTATCACACTGCGCTTAGAGCTGGGGACCAGGATCAAACCATGGGGGAAAGAATCTTACTTCCCCTTCTCTTTCTTATAAACTTCCATTACACTTCAGTTTTCCTCAGTCTCTTTCCTCACCTTCAGCTCTGTGGAAGCTCATATGTTATTCACCCTCCTCTTTGCTCCCATTTTCACTGATCTAAGGATAAAATAACTTAAAATATTTTTGATAATACATATTTAAGATATATTTTATTTAAGACTCAACATGAGGTTCCATATCCATGTAGAATTCCCATGTATCATATTCCCCCAGATTTTAAAAGAGATTTATATTTTAAAGTTTTGTGTATATTTATGAGTGCCTGTATGTATGCATGTACATTATATACATGCCTCGTGCATGTGAAGGCCAGCAGAAAAAGTATATCCCCTGGAACTGGGGTTTTACAGGGTCTTAAGAGTCACCATGTGTGTGCTGCTAGCCAAATGTGTCCTCCATAAAAGCAGCAGGTGCTTTTAAGCACTGAGCCATCTCTTTGGCCCTCACTCCATGCTATCTTACTTGTAGTGGACAGCTAACATAAAAGATGCATTGATCAATTTTTGTTAACTAAGATACAGACCTTATGTAGATGTTAGCACCAAGAACTTAGAGTTTCATACAATAGAGCCATTCTGAAAGGCAAGGATGGGATAAAACAAAGATTTACAAGAGAAAAGGTGTTAGACAAGAATCTGAATGATTTCTTCCCTATCAGAATTAATCTAATGCACGGCTCTTATTTTTTCTTTCACTAAGGGAAAACCTGGTGCTTTGGGACCCCTTGGCCACAAAGGGGCAAAGGGTGACATGGTCATATCACAAGTGAAAGGTGAGCTTGACTGATCACTTAACCCTCTGACACTTTATGGATGATCTATGGTCATTCATTGCATTGATTTCTCCTGTGACTGTGGATCAATTATATATAATTTAGGATTGTTGAAATTGCCTTAAGAGTATTTTCCTGCCCTTCACAGAATGCTGTGGCCACTGAGCACTGAGTATCCTGCCTCTTATTGGAAAACATAAATGTCCCTTTAGTGACATATTTGAATCTTCATTGTGGTGAACTTGAGTTTGGAGCAAAACTCTTTTTTGGCTTTCCTTCTGCTTACTCACTGCATTGTAGTATCTGCCTTTAGTCAATGCCATTTAGAGGGCAAGTAATGGATACATATCTTTGTTGTTGCATGAATTCTGGTTGTACTAAAAGAAACCCAGAGCCAGATATTGGAGAAAGGCTGAAATATCAAAGAGAGGAAACACCACAGTCAAATCTCACCCTGCTATCTTCCAGCTTCCTCAGCCTCACTCCTACTGAATAGTCTGTCTTCCTATGCTTGCCTTAAATACCTTCTTCCCCCAGCTGTGTCCCATTCAAGTTAAGATTAAAGACGTGGGCTACTACTATTTGATAGTTAGCCTTGAACTCACAGAAACACAGATCTCTATGTCTGGATTTATGGAATTAAAAGCTTGGCACCACCACTGCCTGCCTCCGAGCCTAGAACTCCTTCAGTAAACCAAGCTGCCCTCACACTCAGAACTGCCAGGATTAAAGGTGTAGGTTACCACCCTGTCTTTCCATGTGGTAAGATTAAAGGTGTCAGTTACTGCTTTCTGACCCTCCTGGATTGACTATAGGTAGATCTCTTGATATTCCAGACTGGTTTTATTAAATATATAACATATCATCACATATCTTGAAGTAGTTGGGGGAGCTGTATAATTTATTGACCTAGTAGACAAAAACCTAAAAATCTATGTAGAGTTCCCGTTAGTACAAAAAGATCCATGGCCTTGCACAACATCATGAAACTCTCTCGCTATCCTCTGTCTCTCTTTGGTTTGTGTCCTTTTGGTCCCACAAGCTTGTCTTTCTCTGGGCTACTTGCCCCAGGGATACTGTGCATAAGGCAGCTCTATGTCCTTAAAATCAGAGATGCTCTGCCAGCTGTACATGCTGGAATAACTTCAGAAAGGATTGTGTAGGTTAGGGCAATAATCTAATGGTCAACATTCCCATCCACTAGGACTAGGGATAGAATGTTACATGCAATATCACTGAGTGGTGATCTGTCCACAGATCACCTCTTTGATAAAATAGGGAAAGAAATATTTCCCAAATAAATAGAGCCAGTAGTTTTTTGTAACTGTTATTCTTCTCTTTGGTTTTGTATTAGTTTGGATGACTTTGAGTAACTGAGTCACTCAGAAAATTTGATCAACCCTCCCACAGTGAAACACCATTATACTTAACCTGACTTTTTTCCTCTCTTATATTTCACTCCCCATGGATGAGATCTTACAGGCTTTCTCTTCTTTTTCCCAGGGCAAAAGGGAGAAAGAGGACCTGATGGACCTCCAGGATTTCCGGGGCCACATGGAGAAGATGGTCAGCATGGTCCCACTGGAGAAAGAGGGGATCCTGGGCCCCGAGTACGTATAGTTCTGCTATGAAATTTTATTTTGCAGGCAATTATAGGTCAGACTCACACACTGTAGGGATAAAGATTTGTTGTATTTTTACTCAAAGACATGGAGGATGATGGGGCCTATCTGGGTACTTTCTCGTAAGGATGTAAGAAGTTGATTTCATATATATAAAAAAAAAAACTCACGGGAGTTTTTCATTTGTGTGGACCTACCATTTTACTCCCTTATGTTATATCTGATGCTGTGGTTTTACATACAAGTTCTTATTCTGTATCTAAGGTATAATACACTTCACTTTCTGTATTTGAGGTATAGCATATGCATCCATATCACGTGTATGTAAATAAGCAAAGTATGTATATAAAATATTGAGAAAAATCGAAACTAATTTTTTAAAGTCACACTTACTTCAGAGTTACTGCCTTTTGAAATCTGGGCTTTCAAACATGTAGACTGCTGTAAAATCATGGCCTTTGAAAGATTAAGAATTGGTATGTGACCTAACATTCTCAGGGTGACCATAAGGATGCAACCCAGGGTGAGAGAGGGCTTCCCGGACTGCCAGGACCTCCAGGGAAAGCTGGACCTGTCGGACCTCCAGGACTGGGATTTCCAGGTCCAGAGGGAGAGAGAGGCCAACCAGGAGAGCCAGGGCATCCAGGCATGAGGGGCTTTGACGGAATGAAGGGGCAGAAAGGTAATTTTGAGTGTTTATATGATAGAATGTTAATTGAAATCACGAAAACTAAAGAGAATTTCTGCTGGATGAAGTTATCAACACCCTGGCAGGCTGGCTACATGGATTCCATCCAGATGCTATAGAATTCTAGCAGGTTACACAGCAACTAAAAATATAAAATAGCCAGTATTTAGAATGAGTCTCCAAAATGCCACTCTCCTTGCTGTTTTATTTATTAGTCACACCTAAACTGCTTTTTATTCCTTTCTTCCTATCAACATATCAAGTCCAACTGTGTTTAAATCACTTATAGTTGTTCAAAGCATAAATGTTTAGAATCTTTAGAGATAATGTGATATATTTAAATAAAAGACACACTAGTATTTAATGAAATATTACTGTCCTTAAAAACACATTTGTAAGAATTTTAGAGGAGGAGAAGATGACATTTTAAGCATATTTGATAACTATACAAATTTCAAAAAATTATTTTCAGGGTTATGGCTGACAGAAGGAGGTTTGTTTAAGATTTTTTTTTCTCTTGTAACTTGTATTGCATCTTGGGCTATCATGTTAATTTTGAAGTTTGAGGATAAAAATACTGGGTTTTGGCTCTTATTTTGACAACACATAAAGACAACTAACCTTGTATTTGATAAGAAACAAGTTTGTAGTACAAAACTTGCAGAAAAATGCAGTATGACTTTTCTTTACATCTCACATTTTAGATTGAAAGCATATGAAGTAATAAAGCATGAGGTATTGTAATCAAAGTGAAAGTTTGGGTTTAGTAGGACATGAGGACTCAGAGGCACAGGCTTTGAGTTACTTTGCCAGTTATAATGGGGATGACAGTATCTTCATGAGTCACTGGAAAAATGATAGACAATATAGCTTAAGAATCTGCCCCATAGAGATTTCAAAAATAGTGGCTATCTTTAGTATCCAGAAGAACCTCTCCATTCATGTAGCTCCCTGGTGTCTAAACCAAGAACAAAATTCGCTGAACTCACTGATGTGTCCTATGGCCTTTTCATGACCTATCAATGGTTCTATCCATTCCACTAAAACCTGTGGCCCCACAAACTACACTGATATTAACAATTTACACTTCCAATGTTAGAACCGATACTTCATAGAGTCAGTGCTTTTCTGGTACTGTTTGTAATGTTCTGACAGCTGAGATTGGGATTAAGGGGAGATCTGGAAAGGTGGTCCAATGATGGCTAGACATGTTTCTTCCTCTGCACTATAATGCACCATGTGGAAATTTATCTTGAATGAGCTGTCACAGAGACTCACTGTGTATCCGATCCTCAGTTATATCAATGACACTCTTCTTTTCTCCAGGTGACACCATTTCTTGCAATGTAACCTACCCAGGGCATCCCGGGCCTCCAGGTTTTGATGGACCTCCAGGTACCACCAGTGCAAAGTTCTTGCCCTACACACATTCCAGAGTGAAAGAACCAAGAAGACAGATAAGCTCACAGCAAATCCTCCCAATTAGGGAGGGAAGGGTTTTGAGGGAAAGGAGACTGGAAAAAACATTATAGTCATTGACTTCTGGGCCTCACCCTATAGCTTGAGCCCCTTCCTTGGGGCTTTTTCAGACTCTGTGCAACAAAATTTACCTTGGCTTGATTACCTGTCGGTTAACATGTCTGCTCTTGAGAATTTTAAAGGTATATCTTTTATGTCTTCCTGTGTCTCAAGAGTAAAAATGTCACATGCCCATAGACTATACCTGTCAATAGGGACAAGTTCTCACTAGACAGAGCCTGAAAAAATGTTCCTGTATAACATCCCTGAATACATGTCCATGCATCTATTCCATTTGAGTCTATCTCTTGGGTTTAGCTGAATCAAACCACAAACTCATGTTTATGTCTTTAGAGTTCAGTTAAGTTAGTTATTTCAGTACCAGCATTTTTAGTAAACATGGCTTTTCCTGTCCTACACAAGGATAGATGAGGGAGGGCTGGGCAGACAGCTCAGTCATTAAAATTCTTGCTATGCAAGAAAAGGAGAACCTGAGTTCCAGTCTCCAGCATCCATGCAGCAAGCTGAATACTCAGTGTATACATGTAATCCCAACACTAGGGAGGTGGATACAAAGAGGATTTGGGGGACCCTAGCAAACCAGTCAGGCTAAATCTGTAGGTTCAAGATTCAGTGAAAAAACCTGGGAGCAAGAAAGGGTGGGGAGTTGGGTGGATGGAGAGATGGGAAGGATCTGGGAGGAGTTGGGGGAGAAACAACTTTGATCAGAATATATTCTCTAAATTATTTTTCAATTAAAGAATAAAAGGAATAAATAATAATAATGAGACAGAAGGAGAACACCTGACATTTATCTCTGACCTCAGTGAGCTGCAGATACATACTTGTTTCATCTCTTGTGAGTCTGAAGAATGATGGGGATTCAGCAGATCTAGGCCAGTGTGGGTCAGCATGACCCTGGTCCTCGGTTAAATTCAGATCAGCATCACTTATTCTATCGCAAAAGCCACTGTGTGCTCTGCTCATGGGACTGCAGGAATGTAAGAGGGCAGGATGTGAAGTCCCCCGGGATGACCTCACATCTCAGATTGCATTATACAATTCATACCTCATTGGCCCAAGTAGTACCTAATCTCTTATATAACTATGCTCATATATATATATATATATACATATACATATATATGTGTGTGCGTACATCATATAATAAAAACAAAATCCTATTGGTTAAAGCCGGCCATGAGGCCAAGCCCCTGCTCAAAGGACAGACTAGTTTATTCCACCCATCACAATGCAGCTATAAAAGTGTGGGGACAGAACTCTACAACTGTAGAGGGATGTACGGCCGGTTGGTTCATTGAATATTCATTTCCACTTTACTGTTACCCTTTTGGAGATGAATGAAAGACTTGGACTGCTTGCCAGCAGTGTCAGCTTCCACGAAGTAAATTGCCGCACTATATAGACACGCAGTTGTACTTCCTCCAAAGTTCACAATTCAGAAGTTAGGTTAGCTGAGTTACCTTAGGAGGAACAAGGAGATTTAACGGAAAATCTTGATCATTTTAGCAGGTAATATGCCTATGCTCTGTATAATAAAGGGCTCCTTTTGTACTTTCTCAGCAGGGTGGGCTCTGGTCACCATCTTGTCCTCCTAAAGAGCAGGCTAAGCCTGTGGGTTTATGTTTTAGACTTATGTTAAGGCATTAAAATTTATGTGAATGGGGGTATATGTGTGTGAAAATCTCTCAAGAGGAATTCCTCCTAGTACAGATTCTGAGGAAAATCACCCTGAAACACTTACCTGGGACAATGGATAATGGATACAGGATACTTCTGTAAACTCTGATGGAAAATGGTTTTATTTCCATAAAATTGACATACTTCAAAAGACAGTTAACACTGACATTTCAAAATCGCTTTATTTGTTGTTTCTTTTTCTTTTTCTTTTTTGTTTGTTTCTGTGCGATTAAATCTTTGTTTTATTTGTTCTTGTTTAGGTCCAAAGGGTTTTCCAGGTCCCCCAGGTGCTCCTGGTATGAGATGTCCAGATGGGCAGAAAGGTCAGCCGGGCAAACCAGGAAGGTCTGGAATTCCAGGTCCACCTGGTAAGTGAAGTGCCTTCTCTGCTTTGGGAGCATTTGCGTCAGGAACTTTTACATATTCCTAAAGATCGGCACTCTTAAGGAAATGGCAGGGGATCTAGAGATGATGAAGGAATGGTTCTCTGGGGGGGACACAGACCCCAGCTATGTCGTGACAACTTGTATTGAATCCTATGCAGCTGAGACTCCTTCTGGCGGGGTCTCAGCTGTTGGCAGTCACAGGTTCATTGTGGAGTTGAAACCACAGTCCTGAGAGGTGTCTGCCAGAAGAAGAAAGTGGTCCAGAGGCTGGGCATAGTGGTGCTCACCTGTAATCCCAAGGATCCAGATATGGAGGGAAGAGAATCATTTTGAGTTTTAGATCATCCTGGGATATGTACAATGGTCCAGGGTAGCTTAGGCTACAGAGTGATGCCATATCTTAAAAATACAACAAGTAAGTGTAAAAACAATTTTAAACAAGGATGGCAGGATGGCTCAGTGAGCAAAATTTGCTTACTGCCAAGAACAGTGCCAGGAATTCCATCCCTGGGGCTCTGACAAGTAGCCTTCTGGCATCCATGTGTGCGCCTGCCTGCCTCCACAAATAAATAAATAAATTTACAAAGACAAAACAGCAACAAAAATTAACAATTGGTATCACTTATAGAGTGGTAAAAGAATATTGCTTTATCAAGTCAAAGAAATGTTACCAGTTCAGTACCTCTACATGTGTCTATGGTCAATCATTGTCTTTATATTGTTGGACCTATATTTGTACATATAGCAGTGTGTTATTGTCATTAAATAGGTTTTCGTGGTGACATGGGAGACCCTGGAATAGGAGGTGAAAAGGGGACCTCCCCTATTGGACCCCCAGGTCCACCTGGGTCTCCTGGAATGGATGGCCAGAAAGGAATCCCAGGAGACCCTGCATTTGGTGACCCAGGACCCCCTGGAGATAGAGGTCTTCCAGGAGTGCCAGGCATGAAAGGGCACAAAGGTTACCCAGGATGCCCAGGAGCTGAAGGTATGATGTCTTTGCTCTCTCTTTGTTATAGAGTGTCTGCTCGGCTTTGGCTCGATCCCCCAAATGCTGTCATACTTTAGGCAGTGAATGCATGTACAATTAGTGATTACAAATGAGCACCAATCAGATGAGATGAATCTGCACCCCCTGGGTTTCCTGTGCACTTTACTGCTTGTTTGCAAATGTAGGAACACAGTGGCTTATTCCACTCAGCTTTATTTACATCATGTGTTTGTTCCAAAAGCCACCAACAGCAAGGGCTGGGTAACCTGTCACCGCTAGCACCTGACTGAGGCAATTAATACAGACTTGATAAGGTCTAGCCACTCGGGGATTTTGCTGTGAGGCTTGGGGCTTATCAGGTTCTATGAAAGTCCAATAGAAATTTGGAAGAATACAGATAAGACCTCCCACCGAATGTTCATTCATACAGCACACATCAGGTGTGACTTACATATCTGGGTTTAAATCTGCTGCAGAGGTAGAGGGTGATAGAATGAGGAAAGCCTATGGTTTCTTGCTTGCCTACATAACCTCTTTGTCATCCATAAGCTTCACTCAGCAAGGCATGGTTTACACACTTACATGTAGCTCTATGGTGTGAAAATCCATTCCAGTGTTAGCTCAGGGAGCCCAGAGTCAGAATAAAATTGTTTATTTTTAGAATTGCTATGCACGAGTGATGTGATAGGCTACCTATACAGTGTTAACTCATGAATGTTCCTAATGCATCATAATTTCAGGGCCACCGGGCACTCCTGGATCTCCAGGTCTCAAAGGTCCCAAAGGCAGAAAGGGAAGTCCTGGCTTTCCAGGGATCCCAGGCCTTCCTACCCATTCCTGTGAAAGAGGTGCTCCAGGTATCCCAGGACAACCAGGACTTCCTGGAGCTCCAGGTAGTCCAGGTAAGTGCCAGTATGTATGAAAACATAAGTTGTCTGGGCATTCCATGCTCACAGTCAGGAAGCATGCCTCTTGTTTATGTATGGATGTCGGCAGAAGTGTGAGTACCAGTCAGAGACAATGAACCTTTTATTCATGAGGTTCACATTGGTCTGTGTTATTTCCCCAAATTCTAGTCTGGTGACATGTATGGAGCTGGCTAGAGGCTGCACATGGAATGGGTTGCATTATATGTGAGTTTAGGGACCACTTCTTAGCAGCTTCCCTGCAGGTCTGCTTTCCATCCTGAGGAAAGTGCATTCTTACAAATATGGTTTTGGGAGATACTCCCGGTGAAGGGTGGGACCTTGTAATCTTGGTACAAGAATTCATGTGTGTGTTCTTACACAGGTGCTCAGGGGCTTCTCTAGTCCACTGGGCTGATTATAACAAAGTGCATTTAAATGAGTAATTTATAAGCAACAGAAATTGATTAGTAGGAGGCTAGAAAATTCAAAATCAAGACACCAGGAGTTTTGCTATCTGGTGAGGACCTCTCCCACACTGATAACACATTCTAGTGTCCTCACACAAATACCACAGACCTCTCACTTAATCATTTTCAAAACTCTCCACCTCTTAATTCTCTTACATCGGTGGTTAGAATTCAGCATGACAATTCTGGGGAGACACCTTCAGCCTATAGCAGGATCTGTCTCCAGGATGTCTTCATGTCATTGCTGGGCTCAATCATTCTGTAATGCATCTGTTGCTGCTTTTATCCAAATGCAAGGTGCCCACTTGAAAAGCCAGGCAAGTTTGGGGCAGAATTTACTACTACAGCCTCATCTCAAGCGCCAATAATTCTGGGTGTTCTTATTTGTACAAATCTTTTAGCATAGTTGACAGCCTAATCCCGGTAATCCCAAAGTTCTCTCGGGTAAAGGTTCAGAAAGCACCAAGATTATTATTATTATATCTTCTTCTTCTTCTTCTTCTTCTTCTTCTTCTTCTTCTTCTTCTTCTTCTTCTTCTTCTTCTTCTTCTTCTTCTTTTTCTCCTCCTCCTCCTCCTTCTTCTCCATCTTTCTCTTCTTCCTTCTTACTCTCTTCTTCTCTTTGTAGAGTATATAGTAAGTACAGTTTTTTGTTTTCATCTCTACATCTTTATTTTTTAAAGCAGACTGTATAATCTCCATTCACTTGTACAGGGAGCTAAGTGTTCAGATGATCTCTGTCCCCTTTTTATACCATCCAGAAAAATATATTCTTAGGCAGATGCAAAGTTGCTTTTGTCACTTTAGCTGATTAATACTGTTCTATTCTCGTTTAACGTGCCACTGGCACATCGTTTAAGCTCTGTAGAATGTGTTTTTCCTGTGAATATGTGAAGGAAGTTTAAAATGTTCCAGACTTATGGTTGTTGTGCTCTGTCTCAGGGGCCCCAGGTTGGAAAGGCCAGTCAGGAGACATGGGGCCTCCTGGACCAGCTGGGATGAAAGGCCTCCCTGGCCTCCCAGGCCTCCCAGGAGCAGATGGTCTCCAAGGGCCTCCTGGGATTCCAGGCCCTATTGGAGAAGGTGGCCTACCTGGCCTTCCAGGCCCAAAGGGTGAGTAGTGCTCTCTCAGTAATTCTCCAAGTTCTACAAATTCAAAATCAACTTTCAAACAGAACTGGTGAGGCAAGACTCACACTAATAGACTGTATTAATTAACTCACCTTTGCCCTCCCTTTCAGATATAGCCTTCCTTCTCTGTGTTATTCTTTCTAGTGACAGAATGTCCTGGTGTAGGTAAATAGGCAATAGGCCTGGGGGGTGCTGTCCACAGAACAAGGACACCTCAGCTCACCAGATCAGCCAGCACCAATGATATCATTAGATCAGGGCTAACACATTTCACTTTGAATGGGTCCTCTGCCCTCATCCTTTCTCTTGATGCTCTTAAACATGATGGGCTCAGGACCCCCAAAATAATAGCACTTAACATGTTAGGTCTGTAGGACAGGGAAATAGGAGTGGGTGGGAGAACACAGATATTTAAGACCATAGTCAGGTTCAAATTAATGACTTACTTTCAGCATAAAGTGCCAGGCAGGAATTTGTATCACTGAATGACCAGGGACACAAAGATGCATGCTAGCATTTACGTGCTTCTCTAAAACTTCATGTTCTTGTTCTACCAGGACACCCAGGGCTGCAGGGCTACTCTGGCTTTCCGGGAGATAGAGGAAGGTCAGGCCCAGATGGAGAACCTGGAAGAAAGGGAGAAATGGGAGAGAAGGGCTGGCCTGGCGTACAGGGAGACCTGGGAGAGAGAGGCTCCAAAGGCAAGTGGGTTTATCAACATGAGGGTTCATGAGCTTTGGCCCAGTGTTGGATTAAATGCTATTAATATGTCTCTGGATTTCTTTGGTTCTGTGATATCTTAGGAATTCATTTCCCGTGCCTTTCAATCTTATTACATGTAACTAAGGCAAATAAAACACTCTCATGCCAGAGATGCTATCAAGAGGTCCTTAATGCATTGATTCATAGACATAGGACTTCAGAGATCTTGCTCTCCTGGTGGTAAACATCTGGAAAGAATGTTCCAGGCTTTGGAGGCCAAATGGCCTTTGTGACAATAATACACCTTGGACTTGGCACATGAAAACCATCAGAGACAACACACAAACAAGACAAATTAAAAGTTGGAACAAAATTTTAGTTGTGAACAATGAAACTTGATTTTTATATAATTTTCAAAAGTATTTAAT
Source organism: Sigmodon hispidus (assembly GCA_004025045.1). Lineage (NCBI taxonomy): Eukaryota > Metazoa > Chordata > Mammalia > Rodentia > Cricetidae > Sigmodon > Sigmodon hispidus. The sequence goes on from PVIH01002676.1 coordinate 84,339, forward strand.
TTTCATAAAATGTCATTTGGGGTTTTATGTTTTGAATCCTGCACCCCTCAACCATTTATAACATAGATGTTTCCTTTGGCTACAGGAGAGACTATAGCATTGCTAGATAAAACCAATGTTCGACAGTCTTTAGAAGAAATGTTTTTAACTCTCAAAGCTCTCTGGGAGAATGACTTCCAATTATATTCAAATGATCTATTCTTCTCAGTTTTTTTTGTCATTTTTTGTTTGCTTGTTTTATTAGCTTATAAACTATACAGAATTAAGGAATTTAAAATGATAAGGATAAAAAAATCTCTTTGCTACATAAGACAATTGATGTTTGCAGATAACTCATGTTATACTATTAAATAGTCCACTGAGAATTATAAATTGGAGCAATGCTAGCATCGAAGTCTTAAACTCCTCCAAAATGATCCCTGAGGAAAATCCCAGCACTCACTAACAGTTGTAAAATGCTGCCGCCAGAACTATAAACACTCTCAGTGTTGCTGACGTCAGCTACTAATGTGATAGCTATTGGTTCACAGAATTCTCTTTTAACAAGCAACTCTCATGATGGTAGTCTACTAAGCCAATCTCAGCCCCATGCTTGGGTGGGACAGTGTTTCCAAGTAAGTTGGGATACGTGACCCAGTTCCTACTTTTTGGAAGTTTATATGTAGAGAGCCAGGCTGAAATATGTGTTCGTTTTTTAATGTAAGGAGCAGAAAAAGGGGGGGTGAAGGAGGAAGGTATGGATCATTAGACATGTATGATGGATGATACAGATACTACAGAATAAGTAAACAGTCTTGTGGATTATAATATTACAGATGTCTTAAGTCATGGAAGATCCTAAGACATTTGGGTTGAATACAGCAAATGTACTGAGTATCCCAAATGTAGCCCTGTCCCAGGGGTAGATAAATGGTAGACAATAAAGGAATTTTTTAGTCTCTGGTGTTATAATGAAGGATCCATTCATACAGCTTAATGGAGAGAGATGGGATTTATAAATGAGATGAAATGTGATAGGAGATTAGTTACATGTGTAGCATACATATGTGTATTTTTCTCATATAAGTATCATTTACAGGAGCCAGAGGACCTCCTGGTGATCCAGGAGAAATAGCCATCATTTCCAAAAAGGGAAACCCCGGGGAACCTGGGCCTCCTGGAGATAATGGGTTCCCAGGACAGAGAGGTAAATGCTTGAGATTTTTCAGCCTTATCAAATAAGTTGGCATTTTATAGATCATTCAGGCAAGTCAGTACATGAAGCAACTTTCTCTCTAATAAGGAATTAGGAAAGGTAATTTCTTAAATATAAATATAACCTTCTAAATTTTCCAGCAATCTTTTGGCTATTCCATGCTAAAAATAGTGGAGTTCATATGTGTTTATAGATTTTGATATTTCAAACTTGGACCAACATAAGGTATACATAATTTACTGGCTCCAGGCTTAACAGCCCTCTGTTTGAGGTAGCTGGTATGAATATCTGGGGCTGCCTGTGTCATTCTGACCAGGTCCTCTCCAGCAAAAGAGTATATAAATCATCTAGGTATCTTGTTTAATTACAGGTCCTGAATCTACAGATCTGGGGTGACCAGGGACCATATTTTTCTAAAAACCATCCTGATGAGATATTGCTAGTCTCCGGAAACATAACAGGGCAAGGATGTTTTGACAACCGACTTTCTATTCTTTCTCAAGTTCAGGGTTAATCTGCTTGGGCTATATCCTGGATTTCTCTTTAGCTAGCCATTAGGAGAAAATGTTTTAACTTCTCTGGGTTAAATTCTTCTTCGTTTGTTAGGTGTGCATGCTGGAGCAAATGACCTTGCCTGTCCCTCCTCCAACCCATGGCCTCATGCCTATTTCTGGAAGCTTCTTTTATAGTGAGGCTGCCAAGACAGAAACCACCGAGATGTGGCTTTGAACAGAAGCCAACATCCTCATATTCATTGTCTTCATCTTTTGCAAGTAGAACGGAGCCATTCTGTTCTATCCTCACTTAGTTTAAGATTTCAGCCAAAGGGTTTGTAACACTTCCAACCTCAACAGGTGATAAAGGAAGCCCAGGGATGCAAGGGGAAAGAGGAGATCCTGGAAGAGATGGACCACCTGGACTGCACAGAGGACAGCCTGGGATGAATGGGCATCCTGGTCCTCCAGGACCTTCTGGCCCTCCAGGCTTACCTGGAGGAAGAGGAGTCATTGGTTTTCCAGGACTTCCAGGTGACCAGGTAAGAAGCTGCTTCTAGAAGAGCGAATAAATAAATTTCTGCTTTCGGGATCCCCCCCAAATTCACAATTTTGCTAGTATGTGTTTTTGTAATTTACTAGCTATTTGAAGTTAAGAGGTAGCATAAAGAAAGAAAGGAGACTTTTGAAAAGTTATGTCATTTCAACTACGAAATTTCCAACTAGTGCTCAGAACTGGCTGTCCTTCTGTAAATGAGCAAGTCATGTGATTCATACATTCCAGCCCTGGGTTAAATAACTCATAGAGACTTGCCTCTGACTTGTGTTTCATTGTTTGTTTTTTTGTTTTGTTTTGTTTTGTTTTTTTAAAGATCCAGAACACTATCCAAATTTTGTCTTCTCTGCTTTCCATCTGTTTGAAGACTTATTTTGCTTAAAATGTACTTGGCCTTCATAATCATAAACGTCCTCTTGAGAAACCAGAAAATATAATGTAGCAACTTATCAAACTTCGGAAAATGTATAAAGTAGTTGGCTTTCCATCTTTTAGGATAAAACAAATCTTTAAAATTTATGCTATAATACAACTTTCAATATTTTGTTTTATGTCAACTGGTTGGATCAAACTGTAAATTCAAATTGTATAGAATTATTATATTGGTAATCATGTATAGAGAAATCTATGATTTTGCTGAAATGTATAGCTCTTATTCTGTAGGAGTTTCCCTAGCTTGTAACACATGGACACAGTTAGTAACATTAACAATTTCCTTTACCAGTGTCAATTACAAACACCAAGTTGGCTGCAGAAAACTGTAGCATGCTTGTGCCATCCCATGAAAAACCCAAGTTGGCTCTTATTTTTTTGTTCCATTAATGGACAGGGTGATCCAGGTTCTCCAGGCCCCCCTGGATTCTCAGGAAATGATGGAGCAAGAGGACCTAAAGGTATGGGTTGGAAAATGTTCATGGCCATCAAACTTAAAGAGTTTTGGGAGTTGTAACCCTGTGAGTGAACATCTTTTTAGTAATAAAAATGCATCACAAAAGTCAGAGCTCAGCAGTGACTCTTCTCAACAGTGGAGCACTGAAGCTTCAAAGGGTTATCATTTTTCACCCAGGGCCAAAGGTACCTAGATGGGATACAGCATGCCTGCAGGCTCATCAGGACTTCCTCTCCATGAAAGTCTCAGAAGTTGCCCATGTAGTGATCACAGCTTTTCAAATTGCAGCTGGTACAAATGGCCAGCTCCACATCTCTAGACAGTGTCCACTTTGACTCAGAAACTCCACCATCACTCATTGAAGAATTTCCTAAGTTCAGCTATTGGGGTTCTACTTATAAAATCACAGAACATAAATTCCCACCAGATGTTGTTTTGTTCGGAATTCTCAAACCAGATGAAACTTATAATTGACCTGTTTTTAATCCTTAATTAAAGATAAGTTTCTTTTTTTCCCTAAAGGCTTATATCTTTTTATATTTTAAATCTTTGTGGGGCATACAGCTTTAGCCACAACTACTCAGACACATCCCAATATAACTTTATTTGTAAAATTGCTTTAAGCTGTCCTAATAGGTTGTAGCCTATTTTGTGCTTATAAACATATTGTCTTGTAAACATATCTGAAATTGTACTCTTAACAAGTCAAGATACTTAAAAAGAGAGTTGCTTTATTTACCTTTTGGAGAGAGAAACAAGCAAATAAACAGAAGTCATAGTATCTTAAAATTTTGCATACATCATTCAAAAGTTTAACTGTCTTGGTGACCTCTATAGGTACCAGGAATTCACATGTATACATACACACTTGCAAGTCACATACTTCTACACATGGAATAAATCTTTTAAAAAATCATAAATCATACCTTCCATCTATATTATCATTATTCTTCTTTAGGAACAAAAATAGTTTTTAAAAAGTCCCCCTGGAAAACCTGAAGCTAGATTATGAAGACAAACACCTATGGGATGTACTTCTATGAGACCAAACAGTATCTTTCTAACTAATGTTCTTGGTATTGTGTCACTCCCAGGAAACAAAGGCGATCCTGCCAGTCAGCGTGGTCCACCTGGTCCAAAGGGTGAACCAGGTAGCCCCGGATGCCAAGGTATAAATCCACATTATTCCTATTATAAGAAAGAAGACTTATTTTGAAACACAATGTAGTTAATTTTACAGTTCTCACTGGGAATGATCCTATTAATATTTTCCTTACTGTTTGCCCATTAAATGTATGTATGAAAGTGATTCTGTGTAGCATTGTTGTAGCATCCTTCACCCAGAAGTATACCAGGACCTGGCACTAGAGATTCTCAATGTATTCCCACAATGGCCTCTGGGACCAATGGCATTGGCAAAGCAACACACTCTCTTTTGCATACTCATATTGAATATTCAAATATCCAAAGCAAATATTCAAGTAATTAAAATTCAGGGTATTTTGCCATCTCTGTCATTTAAGATGGCCAAAGTTATACCAGGAGCCACTTTTCCCCACTTACAGCAAGAAGCATCCAAGTAAATAAGATGAGTTCAGATTTGCACTTTGGTTTGGGCCCTGTAGAAATATGCATCAATATTTAAAATATGCTTGCTCCTTAACAGAGGAATTCTTCTGCTAGGATCATATCTGAAGTTAATAATCAGGAAAGTGCAAAAAAAAAATATACACACACCAGGGTATAACTACATGGGCAGAGCAAACATCTACCTACAGATGGCTGCTTAAGTCACTTACGCCCAAGTGAAATCAGTCAGTAATTAGATTAGACTTAAATCTAGGCTTGGATTGACATGGTTTCCTTGTAAATGAAAACTTTGTGTTTAGAATGCCACTATCATATTTTGTTTTCTGTTGCTGTAACAAACACCATGACCAAAAGTAACTAGATGTGGAAAGGGTTTATTACATCTTATGACTTATAGTCCACCATGAAAATAAGTCAGGGTCAGAACTCAAGGCAGGAATCTGGATGCAGGAACTGAAGCAATGACCATGGAGGTGAGCTGCTTACTCGCTTGCTTTTTATGGTTTGCTTAGCCTGCTTTCTTATATAATTTAGAGCCAACTGCCCAGGGGCGGCACTACCTACAATGATCTGGAGTCTCCCACATCATTCATCAATCAAAAATTGCCCCCCACTTGCCTACGGGCTAATCTGATGAAGGCTCTTAAATGAAATTCTCTCTTCCTAGATGACTAAAAACAAAAAAACAAAAGCAAACAAAAAATCCCCAAACCAAAAAAATAGGCAACCAGGACATCCATTCATCACCTTGACGTTCTATTTGTTAGGAGGCATGTTTTGTTCCCTTCAAATAGAAAGTCTGATCAGAATATTAAATGAAAGTCACTTGTCCACTGAAAACTCTACACACAGCATCACTATTTGTGAAGTCAGCCATACAGTAAGACGTATTCTTGTACTTATGGGTACCTTTTGTCATACACCCTGATGTTATAAAATTTTCCAGGCTCAAAGTAGCATAAACTGGGGACATCTTATGTTACTGAGTATTTCAAGTTGAAAACCATGAGTCTGAGGTTAATTTATACTGAGTCAGGCTTTTCCAGAGAATCTGCCTTGCCCTGCTTGATCTGGTGTCCTGTGGTCATCAGTGTTTAAATTGCTCTGGTTTCTTATTTGCCATGGCTTCAGCTTTGAGTTCTAAAAATTGTATGCTGTTATTCATCAGCACAGAGTTTAGATACTCTATTTTCCTTGGCTAGGAAACCCTGTAACACCCTAGAGTGAACTCAGTGAGGACATATAGAGCATAGCTTGGTCCAGAATTATGTAAGATTGTACTGGGTCAACCCTAACCCCATCCATCCACTTCAACTCCAAGAGAAATATAGTGCAAATTACTCCTGAAATTCTGCTCTCAACACAACCATAACTTTGGGATGTAGTTTTAAATGCTTGCTTTGATAACTGGAGCTGCCAATGATGGTGCCTGTGTCCCTTGCAAGAAGGAGTTTGGGATCAATCAGATGACACAGAGCAGGGCTAGAAGACAGTAAATTTGTTTAGTGAACGGGCACAAACATTCGTTAGTTGGGTGCCGTAATGAATACTATTCCTCTATGGATTTGGAAATATAAAGGTGTGTATTTTACTTGAAGATTTAACCACTGAGTTCTCAGCATAGACTATTGATTTGCTATAAATCTGAACTGAAGTCACATGTGTAATAAATATATGGGAAAATAGTCATCTTTCTAGTAAAAAATAAAATTTAAAGTGTAATCAGGATTCTTTAGGGGAATAGAATCAATGAATTTTATACTATAATTTAATATATATGAATTACATACATAATATAATAATATATATTACAAAAGAGATTTATTTGATTGGTTTATACAGGAGAGGGTGAGTAGTCTAGCTATCTGATCACTGGAGAGTCTGAGAATTCAGTAGATGCTCAGTCCATGAAGCTAGATACCTCAGCAGCTCCAGTATGATGCTGAAGGCCTAGAGGATGCTTGGAGAACCCCTGTGCATCCATCCTGCATCCTTACTTGAAGAGGAAGACCCTTCCTAATAAAGGAGAACTCTTAGGACCTCCAGAATAGTTTCAGATTACAAAAAGCAAGGTTACAAACCCAGCATCTTCACTAAGAACATTGGCTTGTTCTCAGGGTGTTGTTTGTAGAGCTGTGGGTAGGTGACACGTGGGGTGGTGGTTGTAGGTACAGTACTTCCTCCAAACACAGGTAACCTGTGTCAAAAAGCAAATGAAGACTGGCCTATTCTAGAGGTCACAGTTATGAGAAAGGGACTGTTAAAAACTTTAAATTTATTATTGTAATAAATAATAATAATAATGGGAACACCAATTAGACACAATGTTCAGTTCTGGTGCAGAAATTAGTGGGGGCTGCTACAAGAACAACAGGATTGGGAGTGGGTTAAAGTCTATAGTGGGCATTAGATGATCTTTGGGACTGTTATTAATTTTCTTGGATGCCACAATGTTATTTCAGCATCATGGAAAGATTTATTTTTCAGGCTTACCTCCCAAAACATTTTGGGATAGAATTCCACAACGGTTATGTTTTACTTTAAAATCTTTTAGCATTTAAAAATGTGTTTGAGAAACAGCCCAAATATCACACTATTTACCAAGTAATTCTGTTCCTGGGAGGTTTTTCCTAAGGAAATAGTTCAAAAGGAGAGAACATGGTTACAGATCTATAAAAGAGAGTGGATAGGGAGTGGGTGAATATGATCAATGAATACTGAAATTGTCAAAGAATAAATAAAAGATTAGGTAGATATATAAAGATTATTAATCATAAAAGCAAAAAGAATGAGAAGTACTTGATTGGCCAGGGAAAAATTAGATTGATTAGTTTAAATAAGACTGAATCAAGAAGCTATCATTTAAAAATGATAAACAATGACAAACTTGGAAAACTACTTGTGATATAATACTGGTTTTAAAAAATAAAATTGTTGGTATTATTTCTATGTGTGTGTACAGATGGATACCTGTTACGGTAAGATGTGAGGAAGGTTATGGGAATTTTGTCATCAGATTTTCCTGAATCATGTTTTCTCTATCAATAGAAAAGAGTTTAAATATAAAACATAAAGCAAAACCAAAATATAAAACAAAAGCAAACCTACAACAGAGTGAGGCTTAAAGTTAGAGATCCAGCATTTGAAAAAGCAATCTATAACTTACGGGATTTTGATTCTTTCTTCTCTAGGACATCCTGGAGCCCCTGGAGAGCCAGGCTTTCCTGGAGCTGAAGGGAATAGAGGACCACCAGGCAGACCTGGAGAGCCTGGTTCTTTTGGACCACCAGGGTGTCCAGGTACCTTGCAAGAAAGCCTTGAAAATTTCTAAGCATTTCTGTGACTTGGTATCAGAAAGAGCTGCTCTTCACTTACAGCCCTTCTGTCTCCTGAACCATGCCTTGGGGCAGGGCATGCACCCTTAACTCTTCATCACTCATACTAGGTCCAGCTTCACAGAGTCACACAAATGACTTTACCTCAAGGAGTGTTTACAAAGTGCGAGCTCTTTATGTGAGACACAGAGGGTGGCTAACAGCACAGGCCATTTTTGCTCGTCCTATGTCATTTTTGAGGCTGTCTCCCTTCCTTAAAGCGCTATCAGACATACAGCTCAGGGTATTATCCCTTTCCTTTTAAGCCAGGAAAAACGAAACCAAAACAAAAAACAGTTAAAATCGTGATTGGCAACTTCAACTGCTTGAAAGTATATCTTTCTGAAATTAAGTATTTGTGTCCTTAGAGCTAAAAATAAATAGAAAGAAAAAATAAGAAAACTGTGTCCCTGGTTACTCATATATTAAAAACATAGATGACCTTACCAAGGAATGTTATTTACAAGTCACTGTCTGAAAAAACTTTTTCCTGTCCCCAGGTGTCCCAGGGATGCCCGGGCTGAAGGGCCATCCAGGAGAAATGGGTGATCCTGGGCCAACAGGTCCCCCAGGAGATTTAGGGAGGCCGGGCCCTCCTGGAGTAAAAGGTAAGTAGGAAGAATGCCCAGCCCTCCAGAGAGCTCTAGCCCACTGCCTGCAAAGTCACAGCATCTTTCCTGGACTTGTGGCTCTGCTTGATCAGGAACCTCTCAGGGATTTCAAGGATTTTACCAGTACCCCCCCCACACGCACATACTTGAGGCCATATCCTTCTTCACCTGGATACCCAGAATCTTGGTGTTTTCATTCTATACTCTAGGGGCTTATTGCTTGTATCTGTTATGATGCTCATGCCTGCTCATTTGCCTCCACTGATGAACAAGATCCTTTTATACCCTAGATTCTATGTTAGGTATTAGGTATCATTTAAAATATATATATATATATATATATATATATATATATATATATGAACCTTCATGGAGCTATTTTATAAAAGAAATAGGCATGGCCTCTTATACCATAGCAGTTGGATTAAGCTTCTTCTCTCTTAATGCCTTACATGTGAATTATATTTTCATAAATGAACCCTTGGGGGACACAACCCATATCCAAACCATAGCATCAGAGCTAGCAAGCATTTGAACCCTGTGGACTGGTAAGGACGGCATTAGACATTGATCTTCTATACCCCTAAAAATGAAATTTTAGAATTAAAGGCATGTTTGTCTGTATTCAGTTAATACACATATCTTTATAATAAATAAAGTGAAAACAAAGCATCTTTACAATAAGCTTTGAACTCTGTGGGTAAATCCCTTGCTGGGTGATGAAGCGGTAGAAGAAGAAGAATTCCCAGAGGCCCTGGATTCACTCACTGGAACCCCATAAGGGCACAGCAGTCACATAAGTCTACCACTCAGGTTGCCAGGTATACTTTAACTAGCAGAAAGAGCTTGGTAGTTATTCAGCTTTTTAGGCACTAGTTCTGGTTAAAACCTTATAATTGCAGAAATGCTTATTTCTTGAGTTGCAGGATACCATAAGCACTCCATCCATCACATTTATTGTGCCAAATGAGCATGCTCTGTTTCTGTTGCTAAAATCAGAAGCATTTTTTTTTTTTTTTAACTTCGTTAGCCCATCATGGGAAACACAATCACAGTGGAAAAAAATAAAAAAAAAGTTTTAATTTTGTGGGTACTGTTTAAGAAAAAGTTCAGAAATAGGAGCATGGTGTACGCTGAAGAGGGTGGCTGACTTTAAGGTATTTGTATGTGTCAACACATGAGTACTGATTGTGGGAAGAGATGGAGAAACAGGAAGCCTTTACAGGGAATGAGTGCCTGTTCAATTATATCTGCTCCCGTTGTTATATACAAAAATAGCAGTCTGAATATTTGTCTGGATATAATTTAACAAGCAGTAGTTCAGAATGCTTCCTATTAGCAAATATTTATGTGTAGGCAGAGTTTTCGTTGGGACCACAATCAGCTCTGTACCCAAGTAACTCACAGGGAGACTTAATACAAATTATAAGTGCTCGGCCGATAGCTCAGGCTTATTACCAGCTAGCTCTTACAACTTAAATGAGCCCATTTCTATTAATCTATGTATTGCCACGTGCCTTGTGGCTTTACCTGTCTCCAGCATGTTCTTGCTTCCTCTGCATCTCCTGGTGATCTCCTTGGACTCCACCTTTCTTCTTCCCAGCATTCTCTCTGCCCTAATATCCTGCCCACCTATGGGCAAATCAATTTTATTATTATTATTAACAATGAGAACAACACATTTTCACAGTGTACAGAAGGATTATTCCACAGCGTCCCTTCATTCATCTGCTCCACACACTGGTCCATTTCTTCTGTTCTCGAGAAATACTTTTTGTGTGTGCTCTGTGCATACTACTAGTACAAGACCTGCAGAAGATTTTCTTACCAACAGAATATTATTTGTTTTAAACTTTTTTTGAAAAAAAAGATTTATTTATTTACTTATTATGTATGCAGTGCTCTGTCTGCATATATCCCTGCATGTCAGAAGAGGGCACCAGATCTCATTGTAGATAGCTGTGAACCATCATGCAGTTGCCAGTAACTGAACTCAGGACCTCCGGAAGAGCAACCAGTGAGTTAACCTCTGATCCACCTCCCCAGTCCCTAAAAAATAATTTTTTACAAACCAAGACCTTCTAAAAAATGCCCTTGGTACCAGCTGATAGAGAACAAGTATTTTTTTTGATTAGGAATTGGTCGTTATGAAGCTGGGGGTCTATAGTTCTTACAGCAGGTGAGAAACCAAGCTTTCCTTGGCAGCCCCTCGCAAGTTAGCTCCCTCTGTCTCCCCTTTTTTCTTCTTTTAGTTCCAGCTGTCTTCAGGTTGATGGCTTATACACATAAACTAAACGCTAGTGAAATCCAAAGGACTTCTTGGAAGACTTAGGAACCACTCCTGGAATTAAGTGCTTTATTGTTTTGAAAATCCAAATTCTGTTTCTTCGCATCCTTTCTGCTCTTCACTCCCCAGCTTTCCAAGATCCCCGGTGTTTCAGACAGCAGTCGTGGTGTGTGTTTCTTGGTGCAATGCTACAGACGGGAAGTTTTCCTTTGGAAGTTGCCAGCACAATCAAGCATTTGCTGGCAACCACATGGCCTGATGGGAGTTCTTGTTAGAACATATACTCTCCTGATACCATCTCCATCTGCACTGACATTTGTAGGGATGTGAGCATCATACCAGACTCATGACAAGTTTAAGGTTTCACACAAAATGATGATGCTGCTGTTCTGAGTTTTTCCTCTGGTGGTTATGGACATTTCCTGACTCTGGCAACCCTTGCAGACCTCCTGGGCTCTTCTTTGACTTCAACATTCTTCCAGTCTGGAAGGACTTGGTAGGGATCCAAAAGAAAACATTTAACATTGTTAAGGGCTCTCTCTCTCCACGGCCTTTCCAATTCCACACAACAGGGAACATTTCTGAGTGGCTGCAGGTGGCTGTAATATATTCTTCCTTCCTTTTTTGAACAATTTATCAAATACCTTCAGTATGACCATGCTTAAAAAAATAGGCGTGAACTTGGTCCATAATGAAATTATTCTAAAAGTAATTGCTAATTGCCTCCCAATGCTGTGCATTGAGAGAGGCATTAGAAGGAAATGGATCAAAGGCCAGTTCACTCTGTTGCAGACTCCCGATGCAGTGCTCCTCTGCCACCACCCGGGGACGCTGTTTCACTGCACAAGGGCATAGCAAACAATCCAGGCAAGCAACAAAACAGTGGGATACATTGTTAAAACTCAAAGCCATCACAGGATAAATTCATTGTTGCAGTTTTTGTACAGATGTAAAAAATGAAGCGGGGATCCAGAAGAAACACTTTGAACTGAGAAACTAAATATTTGAAGTATGTTCTGAGAAAGGTAGGGGGATCTACTCCCTGTTTTGAACAAACCAGCTGCTGAACTCTGATTTGTTTGTTTTGCTCACACAAATGGTATGGATTTTTGAGTCCTGCCTTTGTCTGGTCAGAATTAAACTTTAACTTAGACACATGATACAAATGGCTTGATGGCTAGCTTTATGCTACAAAGTACATGCGCTCTCTAAAGGGGAAATACCCCATTTCTAGTTGTCCGTCCACACAAGATGAGAATGATGGAAACCTACTGGGAATTACCTGTTGTGTGACAAGACTCTGTGTAGATTGAGTATTTGGGCTAGTGGCAAGTAAAATAGTTCACTTTTGTGTTTATAGAGGGGTGTACGCATACATGTCCATGTACACCTGTGCCTGTGGGCGATGTATGGAGGCCAGAGGTCAATGTTGGGTGGGGGTCTTTCTCATGTGTTTTTCATCATGTTATTATTTTATTTGAGAAAATGTCTTTAACTCTCAGTTGAAGTTCTTTTTCCCAGGTGATTTCAGCTTGTGTCAGGTTGATACAAACTCTGTGCAGGATGCTCATTGAACCTGGAGCTCAGTGAGTGTTACATTGGGCTAGAGCAGCTGACCAATGAGCTATAGGGATCTGCCTGTCTCCACCTCCTCAATGCTGGGGTTACAGATATGTACCCAGGTTTTTTTTTTTTTAAAAAAAATATATATGTATACACACATATGTGTATATATATATACATATATATGTACTGGGAATTAAACACAGGCCTTCATACTTTTATGGCAAGTACTTCATTGACTGAGCCGTCTTCCAGCCCCAAGAGCTCACTTTTGGAAGGTGCTTTCAAATGTCATTTATGAGGAAGAAAATGCCTTCCATCAGAGAGCTATGACAATCAAAGAGACATTCTCCCAGTTTCTGTGACTAAATTGTTCCCCTGTCTAACAACCCAGCACTCAGCAAACCAGATGCCATCACTTCTTTGTCCTGTCAGGTCAGGGATTATATCTTTCTTACATCTCATCTCCTCTTCAGTACCTGTCATGAGATATGCTCTTGGGGGATGGAGCTCTGTGCATTAGCCATATTTATTCTTTCAGTAGACACTCATGTATCTTGCTAGGAAAAAGCACTTAATTTAAATCTTATTTTGGAATCTGTTCTTGATAAGGGTTCCCACGGATTTTCAACCTTTGCCTATGGTTATGAACATTTCTCTTTCCCATGAGCTTTAAACTTAGTGTGGCCAGCTGCCTCATTTTTCTTGGGACTGTCTTAGGATGTGGAATTCCAGTGCCAAAGGTCCCAGTCAAACAGGGACAAACTAGTCACCCCAGTAAAATGTAAGCCCTTCCAGTGTCCTGGGAGTACAGAGTAGCATTTATTTTTCTGACTTTAGAAAAAAAATATAACCTGGGAGTGGAGATTCTGTCACCAAGAGAGGGAAGACACAATATGCCGGGTAGATGTTAGACTCACTGATGAGGATACTGGCCCCTGAGTGCAGCCGGGTGCAGCCTTAAATGGTGGCTGTTAAACAGAAGGACTATCAGAGAGGTGAATAAAAATTCCTCATTACCCAGGAATGTACTCTGTTAGCCTAATTGCCTTTCATCTGCACTGTATATATTTTATGCATGAACAACTTTCTGATTTAGAGATGGGATTGATAAAAGCTTTCAGTAAAAGGGGAAAATTAGGCTTAAAACCCTGCCCAGATGTAGCTGCATTCAATTTAGGAAGATAACATTGGGTCACATAAGGGTCGGCCAGTTCAACAATGGCAAGGGGCTGGGCTGTGACAGCCCAGGATCTGGATGTGTTGATGTGACAATGGAGAGTTGGCAGAGGCTAGAATAGCCCTTCTTTAGCCAAGTTCCTAAGCCATCAATCTTGGTGGCTAACACTGGAGATCAAAACACATAGAAATAGCAAAGTGGTCTCAAAAATTTATTATCATTTTAGATAGATTGCAATAAATATCCAGATTTGGCAGACGAAGAAGGTCGTTGTGTTCTTTTGGTGCAAATTTGAAATACTGGCCCATAAAATAGGAAAGAGGATTGGAAAATAAACTAAGCCAGGACTGTGAAAAGTGGTTAGAAAATAAGAGATCTAGGGAAAATAAGGACATATTCTCCACTTTCTTTTTTTCTTTATAAAGTACAAAAAAAAAATGGGCTCATTTGAATCAATCTAAACTTGAGATCTTAAAAGGGGAATACCTGTTGTCTTTTTCAAGTACTGTTGATAAATGGAATGGAGGCATTAACTATGCTATCCTCCAATCAGGGTTCTCCCTGAGAACCTGCTTTACTGAACAACGGGTAACTAAATGGAATTATTTAACCATAGGTAGATATCTCTAACTTCTCAGAATTGTATTTGTTCCACAATCGTGTTAGAAAAAAAAAATGTGGCATGCAAGCAGAAACAACTGTAGTCAACACATTCAATATAGCTTTCTCTCCATGTCTTCAACCCTCACGCTCCATTCTTCATTTTTATAATTCACTCATTGACTCATCAAGCAGTTATGAGGAATAGGAGGAACTATGTGCAGTGAGTGTGGGGGGGATAGGAAGAATGCTAATAATCTAAGTGGAGGGGACCTGAGGGTTAGACCAGCCCATCCACTTAGATTATTTCCCAGTTCTTGGTGGGAAAGGACTGTAGTATGAAGTTTCTGGCCTTGTCTAACCCTCAGGTCCAGATAACCTACATCTGCTTAGGTCCAATAATCACGCAAAGGCTTATATTAATTACAGACTGTTTGGTCTATGGCTCAGGCTCATTGTTTGCTAGCTCTTTCATTAATCTGTGTTTTGCCACATGGCTCAGGGCTTACCTGTACGCCAGTACATCTTGCTTCTTGGGTGACTGGATCATGTCTTTCATGACTCTGCCATCCTTCCCCTTTATCTATGCTTGGATTTCTGCCCTGACTATAAGCTGGCTCTCCATAGGCTGAAACAGTTTCTTTATTATCCAATGATAATAATTTACAGTGTACAGAAAGACATTTCACATCAAAGAACAGCTAGTGGATGAAAGTCCAGTAATGAACTAGGAAGGTCATTGGGTTTGGCCAAAGGCTGAGAAAAGCTTTTTTCCTAGAGTCACACAATGGGTCAACAAGATATATGGGGCTGCATGTGGCTGGGCTCTGCACCCAAGAGGGACTCCACAATACTTGTTACCTACCTGCTTCCTTCCCCTCTGATCTCTCGTTTCTATTCTCCTAAACTTTGTGCTGGCCTGTTAGAAAACATTAAACACAACCCAACATCTACTGATGGAGAACCCTAAGGAAATGTTTCTACTGGATGTGTTTGATGGCAAGCTAAGCAAAGCTTTAGAGACTACCACAGAGTTCATTTGCCATAAGAAGGTATCAAGACTATTCTAAAGGAAGTAACTGCAGAGAAATAGCTCCAGCCAAGCTTGACCTGCAGGTCTGTATTTCAGTGTAGTACAGTGCTTACCACAAAACCAAGGAGAACAGGTAAGTCCGCCATGTACCACTGCGGAAATCAGCCTGTTGTTTTGCTTCATTACCATGACTACATCTGGAAGGAGTTAGGACCAGCACTCCCTGGTGCAAAGGGCAGACTGGGAAGCACAAGCCTGGACTTCCTGTCATCCCATCTCTATCCTTGCCTAAAGGGATTTGATCATCATTAAATCAAACGTCACTTCCTGCACCCAAATGGGGCAATTCTAGACTATCTCCCAGTATAAGTTAGTTACAAAACAAGTCAAAGAAATGTATTTGTTAAGTCTTCTTGTCAGAAAATCTTCACCAAATGAATGCTGGATTCTCATACTGGATTATGGCACCTATGACCTCCAGATAGTGAGATCTGTCCACTTTTCTCCCTCTGACTTACTCTCCCCTGATGTGCTCACTGTATTGTGGCCAGATCAGGAATCAATAGTTGGTCTAACCTTTGGGACACAGAGACTGTGTCATGTTTCAGGGCCTCCGGGGTTTCCTGGACTGAACGGCTTGCACGGTCTCAAGGGTGAGAAAGGAGCCAAAGGTACCTCAGGTAAGACAGATCCACTGATGACCAATCTTTGCTCCATGGACCTAAAGACAAAGTAGAATCTTTCCCTGGTATTTTCTCAAGTCATGAGAATTGGGGGTGAATCCAAAAGGGTAGTAAAGGGTAGAGATAGTGTTAGAACTATTTCTAGGTCTGTGGGTAGTTTATGTAAAAAAGAAATTTAAGAAAACTTGATGCAAAGAAGTGGCAATTAGTAGTATTTTTTTATTGTTTATATCTCTCTGCTGGCTATTCTGAATTTTTGCTAAAATGGAACCAGATTTCAAGATGTTATGAAAAATAATAGTCTTGTTATTTTTTTTAAATGTACACTGCTTTTTTAAAGCATAGCAATGGCTGATACAATCACATTAATCTAATCAGTAGTGCTAGCATCTCTTTACTGTGATTGTCAAGAAAAATTACTTGATCAAATTCCCCTTAGTTTTTTAAAGATTTATTTTTTTTATAATTTTCAATTATGTGTATCTGTCTAGAGATTATATGCATGTGAGCACAGGTACCGGAAGAACCTGTGGTGTTGGTTCTGCTTGGAGCTGGAGTTACAAGCAATTATTTGTGAGTGGTACAACATGGGTGCTTCAAATCAAATTAGGGTCCTTTGGAAAAGTAGCAGGTGCTCTTCATTGCTGAGCCATCTCTCCAGCTTCCAACCTGCTATTAGTTTTTGATGTCACAAAGAGGTTAATGTTCAGCCACCATGTTTTAGCTTACTCTATGACAAATGCCTGCATCAGACATACTAGCTGAACTCAACTTGTAAATTTGAATACTAGTTAGAAAAAAAAATTATAGCTAAGCTTAATTCTATTGTTGAAGAGAGATGAAAATCTTTCTGGATTTTGGATATTGAAAAAGTAACTTAGGTAACTTCAGATATCTTTTTCTGGTGGCTCTTTCAATTGGTCTGATTAAATATATAACCTTTCCAAGAAACCAAAGACATTCTCCCCCCTTTCAATGAAAAGCTTGAAATTATGGTAGACTAAGCTCCAGTTAGATTTCTAAGTAACTTGTTTACAGTTTGTATAGCCATCTCCCTTGATTTTGCTTTGTGAAACTGTTCCTAAACTAATATGTCTTTACATTTGTGACTCAAAACAACCAAATCTGTAATTGGTCATAAGCAAGAAATGGGGATTTATGGAAGAGCTTACCATTGCAACCAGAGTTTGGTTTCTCTAGAGAACCAATTACATTCTCTGCCATAGTCCTGCTGCAGAGAGGATTCTTTTCAGGTTCTGTGACAGGGATAAATACAAGGATGCAAAATGGCTGCTGTTTTTCTCATTAAGGTTTGCATGAAATGGGTCCACCTGGGCCAATGGGGATGCCTGGGCTAAAGGGAGAAAGAGGTGACCCTGGGAGCCCAGGAATTTCTCGCCCAGGCCTTTCTGGAGAAAAAGGCCTCCCAGGACCCCCAGGTAAGAAGCAGAAGTTGTGATTTTTCCTCAAGAACTAGTTTAAAACATTTTCAATGTGATGGGGCTAACATATGAATATGTGCTTCTACAGGGAGGCCAGGACTACCTGGTCCCACTGGTGCCCCAGGAAGGGCTGCTAAAGGTGATATTCCTGATCCAGGTCCACCTGGAGACCAGGGACCTCCTGGCCCTGATGGCCCAAGAGGTATGATGGCATTGTGGTGAGGGGGGGCGGGGGGAAGAGACTCCTTCCTTAGAAACTACCAGCTAGATATGGCTGTAGAACAAGAAGTGCCAAAAAGGCTCTACCAACTTAGCAGGTGGATTAAGTGAGATGCAGGTATTAAAAGATTAAGTAAGTAGTATCTCCTGAGACCAGGACCAGAACAGAGATCCCCTCACTCTTCTATGTCAACTGCAACAGACTCCTGCTGCTTGGGTACACACAGAGATGGAGCAAACACTTCCCATCACTGGATTGACACTATCTGTCATGCTCTCTCCTTGTTCTTTAGCCCCTACCCACTGAGATAAAGGACATGTCATTACATAGGAAATTTCCTCCTGGGCTGCCAGCTCAATGTATGTTGCCTCTCTCCCAGAGATGGAATCTGACAGAGCAAGGTTCTGGAAGTTGTTAAAAGCTAAAGAAAAAAAAAGTGATAGACTAGGTGGGTCTAGGTGTCAGGTGTAGGGCATAGGTTAGTCATGGATTCTTTCTTATTGATAGCCACATTCACAATGGCTCATAAAATTCTTAGATGGAGACACACACCTTAGTAAGGGTAGAATTGTACAGAGAGAATAGAAGCAGTAGAAACTGTGCTAAGAAGTACAGAATAAACTTGGGGTCTTTATTCTATGGGTAGATATTTATTTTAAAATAAGATAACTTTAAGAGTACAGTCATTTTTCATAAGCTGTATTTTATTAAAATTTCATCTATCCATTCTTCCATGCATCTCCCAACCTATATACCCATCCACTCACTTAACCATACCGTTAACTACCCACCCATTTATCTATCTAGTCAACCATCCACTCACTCACCCATCCACCAGTATATATATTCATTGAATCAGACACTCACCCATCTGTCCATCCACTTAACCATCCACCTACTCTCCCTCAGACTCATCCATCCATCCATCCATCCATCCATTTATCCACTTATCAATCCATGCAACTTGTTAAAACAATGAGATGATTGAAGCTACAAACCATTAGCTGATTCTTTTCAAATGTTTGAGAAGGGATAGAGGTTTATTTAGTTTAATAATTACTAATCTAACTTTTCTCAGTTTGGAACCCATAACACACATTTTGTATTTTACTTCTAATACTGTTGATTTATTTGTACTTCTGATTCTCCACACCCCTTGTTTTCAAATCACTATATTTCATTCCCTAAGAAGTTCTCATACCACCAATATTCATCTTTGTCTTTGACTGAAAGAATGTTATGCTTCCTCCCTGTGTCAGGAGCACCTGGGCCTCCAGGCTTTCCTGGGAATGTGGACCTTCTGAAAGGAGATCCAGGTGACCGTGGTTTGCCTGGACCACCTGGCTCTCGAGGCCCACCAGGCCCTCCAGGGTGTCAGGGTCCTCCAGGATGTGATGGCAAAGATGGCCAGAAAGGTATGAATGTTGGCTGTTCTTTTGGTGGTGTGTAAAGATCTCCCTTACCTTACTCTAAGGGTCTTGGGGTACTATCCTCCTTCCCACGATGTCATTCCTAGTTCTTGTGGAAACAATGATGTAAATGTTCTGGCTTCCTCTCAAAGTCCTTAAGTTGGAAGAAAAATTGAAAGAAAAACACACAGGGGCTGGAATTGGTAGAATGCCCTGGGTTTGATGTCCTGTATGTTATAGACTGGATGGTGGTGTTCTCTTGTAATCTCAACACTCGGGAGTAGAAGCAGGATAATCTGGAGTCCAGTGTCATTCTTGGTTATCTAGCGAGTTCGAAGCTAGCCTAGGGTACATGAGACCTGTCTTAAATAAATAGCTAAGGTAGAAAAGCAAAAGAATGAATCTTCTGGATCAAAACTGAATAATAAAAATATAGGGAGCCTTATAAATATGATTTTAAAGTGAGAAGCCACAACTATAGAGGGAAACTAACCAGGTATGGTGTTTTATGTGTACAGTCCCAACCTATGGGGGGCTGACACATGAGAACTGACATGAGTCTAAGACCAGCTTGTGCTATGTAGTGCCTCCCATAGAGGAGGACCTCGTCTCAAAAATACCCACTCCCCATTCAATTAAAAAAAAAAACAACAAGTAGAGCTAACTCTTGTACTTCATTCAATAGAATGTATGTGTTCAAATATTGTTTTTAACATATAATCAGCATTAAGTTACTAAGGAGATATTGCCATTTATTTTTCCTAACCCAGACCCTTTCCCCAGTAAAGCAACACCCCTACCTGCCACTAAAACTCAGTGTATGTCTCATGCTTATTATAGCTCAGCCCAGTGTGGACTGACCACATTTTATGTGCTCACTATGTATCTAGGAAAGAATAGTTGTTTCCTAGAACACTTTTGTTGAAGAGAGACTAATGAGTATTTTTTCAACTTTCTTATTTTGTAAGAGGGCTAGGTATCAAATAACTTAGCTTAGATAATTACAAAAAAAAAAAGGAAAAAAACCCTAGAAATTATCACCTTGCCTTACTTCTGAACCTATATGAGACACAGCAAAAAATTAAGGCAGGGGGAGAGACTAAAATTATCCTGAGGCTGCAATCTCCACAGTGCAAAGGCTATCTGTGGGACCATGTACTGCCCATCTTTGCAGCAGAATGTAGCAACCTCTTTATCTCTATTATAATAAAATCAGCTGGGATGCTGTAGCTTATATCTGAAAGCCTGTGGGCTTCTGCTCACTGACCATCAGAATCAGATAGATGCACCAATACTCCAGTCATCAAAAGAAGCAAGGATGCTGACAAGTCCAGGACATGCATCTTCACCTGGACATAAGCTTCAGAGCTGGGGAAATAGCAGGACAAGCTAATTGAAGGACCTGGCCACGGGCAGAGAGGACATCAGAAATAGTGGTCGATGAGGCTGGTGAGATGATTCAGTGACTGCAAAAACACTTTCTATGATGATGAGCTTGGTGGACGTAGAGAACAGACTTCACCAAAGTGTCCTCTGACCTCTATACGTGCACTATAGCATGCACATGCCCCCTCCCTCCATCACACACACATACACAATTTTTTAAAATTAAATATTAGTGGAACCATTCTCCATGCTTCATGTTCCACTTCCATTCTACAAGGCACACCACCAATGCTTTCCTATAGCAAGGACAGAGAATTCTGTAGTCTACCAATAGGTAATGGGTACCTGCTACAGGGTAGAGGGTGCACAAACTGAAATAGCATCTACATGGACCAACATGGAGAGGATGTTGTGGGTGGGCCTGGCTATAAAATGGTGATCCAGTGGTGGTCCTTCAGCCATGCAGAGACCTCACTCCCAGGTGAGCTACTTCCTTCTCACTCAGTTCTAATCGTTTGTTGTCTCCAGAGAGACATTTTTTTTTTTTTTTGGTTTTTTTTTTCATGTAGTCTAGGCTTGTTAGCCTTCTCATTGACCACTGAGATTCTTTTGCAGAGGTATTTCTTCTTAGCCTCTCATAGTGAGGCAATGCATCTCCCTCACAGTGGCTCTGCCCTGTTCTTTCTTACAGTAGTACTCTGCAGATGCAAAACCAGTTATAGCCTCTGTAACATCCCTTATCCTTATCTTTTCTTTAGGACCAATGGGACTCCCAGGGTCTCCAGGGCCACCTGGTTTTCCTGGGGAACCTGGAGAGAAGGGATTACATGGTCCTCCAGGCAGAAAAGGGCCTACAGGCCCTCCAGGTAAGCTTCTGGTAACCATCATCCCATAAGGCATGCCCATCCAGCCATATGAGGGTCAGCCTTCTGAAACCACTGTGGCACACTAGTATCCTAAGCTCTTCTGATATAAAAGAGTACATTTGTGTTAGACTGCCCCGTCAAGTCTCATGTCTGGTAAACTGCCAGCACAAATATGTGTAAGAATTAGGAGCTGATGTCACATATATTATTTATAAATAAAATATCGGTGTGTTTTCACCCCATGAGACAAAGGAGGATTTGACTATTGCTAGGGTTGTTTGTTTACTTCCTGCCCCTGAATTTCAATAGATGTCCATTTTCTGAAAATTACATTAGCTCCTATGAGATGGGAGGCTATTTAACCTAATTATTACATAGCTAATGTTTTTTTAACCATAAGGATGGATTAGGAAGAGAAAGGACATATAGACATGTAAGGTCAGTGGAAGGAATGTCTTTAAAAATCCCCAAATAGTATCATAGATATGTAGTGATAATTCAGAATGTTTTGCAATGTTTTTGATGCTCTAATCCAAGGATCAAACCTAGCACACTACTTCATCAGGGATCACAGTACAGAGAGACAGAGGGTTAGTATTTGGATTCTTCTTGCTTCATTTTTGTGCATATAATCTATAAAATGTGACAAATTAATACTGAATTTTTAGATGCCTTTTAAGTGCCATAATTCCTATACATACTCATTCAGGACACATTCAACATAGAAAATCATCTAGAGTTGTCAGTTTCTCAAGAGACGTTAATTTCAAGTCCTTGTAAAAATGAAAACTCCATTAGTACAAAATCATAGCTGCTTCTGTCAATCACAGTGATGCGGATGCTTTATGTAAATACAACGTTGTCACTCTGCTTGTCGCCGATGCGCCCTCAAATTATTATTTATGTTCTCAGCCATCGGTTTCACTTTTGTCCTCACTCACCAATTTAAATTTTCTTTCCACCATGGGAAAATCATCACCACCTCGGTTTGCATTTTGGCATTGTATCACTTCAGGCTGCAGAGGTAAGACTTACTTTCAAATGGATAATTTCCTCCGACTCAATTTGCTTGTCATTTTTGCATTTATCTTTTCCATTGTGTATGTGAGTTAAGCTGCTGCATTTTTGTATACATGGGGTTTCTGGAGTCATTGTAGGTTTTAATGTCTTGGCTTCTTCAGCGCACCTATAATAACCTCATATTAGTGTCTTGGTGGTAGCCCTCATTACAAGTTGTCAAGGTGAGATAGGCACTCAGCTCACAGAATTTCAGTTCAGTTACAGTGTAAGTGCTCTTATGGTTGGATGCTACAGTAACCCATTGTTAGCACATCTCCTTTTATTATTCCTACAGTGTAGACATATAAAACATCTCCAAAATGAGCAACATCAACATTACCAAAAGATAGGCCCTTATAACCAATAAGAGGCAAGTCTATTTTCATGAACAACTGTATTTGTGTGCTAAAATAAAATGTTCATACAATAGTCCATCATACAAAAGCAATGTGTGATTTTTGTATCCGGCATTTTCAAAGAGAATAAAAAAATATTCTTAAAAGGTGAAAAGCAGGTATGTGAGGTGGTTCATGTATGTAACCCAGCATTAGGAAGCTGAGGCAAGAGGGTTTGCCATGTTTTCAAGGCTAGCCTGAGCTACAGACTGAAACCTTTTCTTAAAAGTTCACCAAAAGGGGACAGCAGAGAGTTCAGTAGCTAAGAGCACTGGCTGCTCTCCCAAAGGACCAGGGTTTGATTCCCAGCACCCATGTGGCAACTCATAATTGTTTATCACTCCAATTCCAGGGGAAATGATGCTCTTTCTGGAAACCACAGGTACTAGACATGTACATGCCTTACAGACATACATGCACTCACAGACATATATGCACTCAAATACCACACATGTACAATTAAAAACAAAATTGTAAACCCGCCTCACACCACAAAACAAAAAGAGAAAAAGAAATTATGTATTCTTCCCAGGTGTTTGTTATTGCCTTAAAGAAAATTACCCTGAAAACAGATCCATAAATTACTCTTAAAGATTTTAGAAGAGACATTTTATCTATTTTCATTGAGCTCCTACATTATTAAAAGGTAAAGAAAAACAGAAAGAAAACTCCAAAAATCATAGTATTTTAAGTATCCATAATTTAACCTTAAAGTGAGATGTTGAATGTATTTTTATCTCTGCCCTCTCTGTGTTAAGTTGAAATTCATTTAAAGATAGTATCTCAGTCCTTACCTAAAGTCCAGCTAAAATGGGAGCCAGGTTACCCTGGGGAAGCAGGAGCTATTCTTGTGCATTTCTCTCAGTAGCTTTGCAGCAAAGTCCAACTTCACATTAAGCTGGACATATTGTGAAAAGATCTCTGGGTCCATGTTGCCTATAGTTTCATGCCAGGTTTTATGAAAGGTTAAATTCCAAGCAGCTTCCAGACTTCAGGTTTACCTCAGCAATTCCCTATCAGAAAATGTTTGCAAATCTCTTGTAGCTGGATTTATCAAGCCCAGAGTTGATGGTACAGCTGAGACTTTCAATACCACAGTATTCCTGGGGCAGGAGGTGGGGGTGGGACACCAGGTAACAGTATATCTTTGGGGCCCCGGTAAATCATATCAATATTTATCCAAGATTGAAAACTCATTGCATACGAGCCTCTGGCCATCTTGAATTACATAGGAAAAACTGATACTAGGCAAACCCACCTGGTTCAATTATAATGAATTAGGAACACACTAAACAGAGCTTCAGCAATCCTTAGTGTCTCTCACAAAGACACCTATGGTTAGCTCGCTAGTAAAAAATGGTAACAAATGTTAGAAATTCCTTGAAGGACATCAAAGTATTGTTACCTCAGCCAAGAAGGAGTAATCTCTATTTCTGCTTTCACTGGCTGCCCATCCCTCATTCCAGCAGTTAGTCACTTAATCCACAAAGGCTTTCTAGAAGATGGCAAATAAGGCAAGTTCCCACCACTGTGGAACTTACACTGGACTGTTGAAGATTCTTGTTAAGATTTTAGCATCACGACAGGAATCCATTCTTTACCAGAGAGTGTAGAAAGAGGTCCTTCATCATCATGTGAACCCATTTATACAGCAGTGATTCCAATTGCAGGTGAACCCGGGCCTCCTGCAGATGTGGACTCCTGTCCTCGAATCCCAGGACTTCCTGGTTTACCAGGCCCCAGGGGACCAGAAGGAGCTATGGGGCTCCCTGGGCAGAGAGGACCCCCTGGACAAGGTATGTGCTTCTATGAGTTCACTGTTGAAATAAAAATCAATGTGATTTGTGATGTTGTTTGTCAAGGGGAATCTAAATGACTCAGGGTGGCCAATCTGGGAAAAAGTCCTTCTTTTATATTTTTGTGTATAACCACAAAGGGGATTGGATTCTCGAGCCACCTATTCTATTCTTGCGTTGAACTCCTATTTAAATCTTTTAGATTTGTCCAGCTCTTGGAGAGTGTGTTTGGAAACTCTATAGCAGCACATCAGAATAGGTGGCTTGGGTTTGAACAGTAACAACAAAAACAAACAAACAAACAAAAAAATCAGACAAAACCAATTGAATTGGGAACCAGTGGACTAGAAACAGCTGTGAGAGGAGAGGAGGAGGAGCCACTTAGAAGATGGCGAGGGAAAAATACTTCTGCATTTTGCCAATGGCTGCCTTGTTCCTGGAACTGATCTCATTAGCACTGGTCAGTCACTGTCAGGGTTGGAGGACCCTTGTTAGCGCACGAACCAAACCCTCCACATAGTTTATTTTCTTGCACATTCTGCTCACATTGGGTAATTTATTCTGAGCCAGGGACTGCTGGGCTGCTGGTAAGTACTGACCAGCTGTAGCACCTTTGAGTTTAGCATCTGTGTGCAGAGGATCTGAAGAGACTCCACTGACTGGCTGTGAGATGCAGAGCACATTTCAGTGCAGTGCAAAGGATGTGGAAGCAGAGGGGGATTTCCTACTGCCCTAGAGACCATAGCAGCCTGGGAGCAGGATTCTTGTACAGTGGAGTGGGTCATGGGAGGTGTCTGCTAAATACTTGATGAAGGAATGATTTTATGATGTCCTGAGTGCAATCATAATGTAGGGCAGCTCTTCTAAACCTAATGCTCTTGACTTTGGGGCCAGGTAATCTGTTCTATGAAGGGCCACTCACTGTGGAGTATTGTGTCCCTGGCCTCTCCTCACTAAACATAAATATTAGACCCCTACTTTGTGATAACCAGAGATGCTTCCAAATGTTAACAAATGGCCCCTGGTGGACAGAAACACTGAGAACTCTTTGTGAAGGAGAGATGTGGGAGTTTATCAGAAATGGTAATTGCATCATTCTAAAGAAAAGTTAAAAAAAAACAAAACACTCCCCCCTCAAACTTTATTTTGGGTCTAGGGAGATGACTTGGTTTCCTTCCTTCCTTCCTTCCTTCCTTCCTTCCTTCCTTCCTTCCTTCCTCTCTTCCTTCCTTCCTACCTCTTTTCCTCCCTTCCTCCCTCCATCCCTCCCTCCTTCCTTTCAATCTATCCATCTGTCTTTTTGTTTTATTTTTTGAAACAAGGTTCTCTGTGTAGCTCTAGCTGTCCTGGAACTTGCTTTGTAGACCAGGGTGGCCTTGCACTTAGGGATCCACTTGTCTCTGCCTCCAGACTGCTGTGATGAAAAGCATAAGCCACAAGAACATTAGCTTGGTAGATAATAAGCATATTATCTTTGTACATAAGCATCAGGAGCTGAATCCATTCCCCAGAACCCACATATAGGAGTTGGGTGCAGCCAGTGTGCCTATAATCCCTGTGCTGGGAAGGTAGATACAGTAGGAACTCCAGGTCTTACTGCATAGCCAGGCTAGAAAGTCAGGAGCATCAGGCTCCATAAGACTCTGTCTGAAAACAAAGTGGAGGATGACTGAGGAAGACACTTGACTCCAACCTCTGCTTACACACACACACACACACACACACACACACACACACACACCTATGTACAAGTGTACGTGAACACACATACACATTAGGAATTTAAACAAAAAGAGAAACAAAGAAAGCCAACACAGTTTTAAAAGGCACAGCTGGCTGTCTATCTGTCCACTCTTATCCCTGCACATATTTTTGAAGAGGCTTTCCTACCACACTGCTTTGCAAACTGATGTCCTTAACACGCCGTTAGTTCTGTGTCATTACATATTTTCCAACAATATTGTCTGTGGCGGCTGCAGAATATTGCATTCTTTGATTGTGCCGTAATTCATTTAACCACCACTTTCATGAATTATTTATCGATTGTTTTAGTGCCAGCATTCTGCAAGAAATAAATGAATCCAACAAGGCCCTGCCCTTGGAGCAACAGAAAATAAAAAGAGGAGGTACTGGCAACAGGCAGATGTCTCGATGGTTAGCAGGAGTAACTGAACTTACCAGGAGATAGAAAGGGGTGAGGGACATCTAAAGCCTGGAATTTCAAGCCTTATGGAACTTCTGAATCCCTTCCTCCACCCCTCCTTCCTGGAGAGCTTTTTAAAACACATATTGCTGGCCCCAGCCTAGACTTCCTGTCTTGTCAAATGCAGAGAGGGCTTCGAGATTCATTTTCCTAAGAGTTCTTAATGCTTCTACTGTTCTGGGCCACCTTAAATCCATTTAAGGTGGTCTCACCTTTTCATTCTGATAAGCAATTTCTAAAGCATGTCTGTCTGGGTGATGAATATTTCATACTTAAGCATCTCTGATTATCCGAAGAGGAAGTGTGATGGTTAGGAAGGACACTTTGAACTTTGACTACAGGTATTCTGCTCTGGCCCTTGGTCTCCTCATGTCAAAGATTAGACCTATGAGTTAACTGTCACTGATGATCTCACATCATGGAGTAACAGACTAAGCAGTAAACCTGTTTGCTATAGTTACTGTAGGTATTGTGTCCTTAATAAAAGCTCCTTAAGTACCATTTCTGGTATTAAGAGTTGGCAGAAGGAGGCTGGAGAAGTGATTCAATAGTTAAGAGTGCTCACTGCTCAATTATGAGGATCAGAGTTCAGACCTCAGCATCTACCTTGGATACACCTCACAATATACCTGTTACTCCAGCTCTGAGAAATTCATGCACTCTTCTCCCTTCTGTGGAAACCTGGATATGTGCATATACACACACAAACACAAAACACACACACACACATATGGGGTAGGCGTAAAACTAAATAAAATTTGTTTCTAGAAAAAAAAAATAGGCAGAAATTTTAAAAAATTACCAAAAAGAGGAAGAAACATAAAATAGGCAAAAATACAGAGTTTTAAAAATATATCAAGTTCATTGACGGAATGAGTTGTAAACTTCAAAGAGCAGTAATTACCAAAATGTGGCCCCCAATACCAGCAGTATCAGCACCATGTGGGAACTGGCCAGAAATGTGGATTCCATGGACCTGGGCCAGCCCATGGTGACGGATGCTCATTCATGGCCAAATTTGAAGGCTGCCACTCTGGACTCCTTTGGGTTTCTGTCCTCAAAAGCAGCCTGGACTGTGTGGCTGTGAATTGCTCAGACATGCTAGAAGAGAAAGACTGGGGCCCAGAGCATTCTAAGCCAGTCAGTTCCTGGAGCAAAATAGGTATAGAGAGGGTTCTTAGAGCTGTGCAGGGAAGAAAATGATGTCTACCATCTATCCCTGTCTAGCTTGACAATTCCAGACCCTGAAGCTTTCTTCAGGGTGGGGTAGTGGTTGATGGCATGGTACTTGGATGGCGCCTTCGGTCG
Source organism: Sigmodon hispidus (assembly GCA_004025045.1). Classification (NCBI taxonomy): domain Eukaryota; kingdom Metazoa; phylum Chordata; class Mammalia; order Rodentia; family Cricetidae; genus Sigmodon; species Sigmodon hispidus. Next base: position 112,478 of record PVIH01002676.1, read on the forward strand.
GTCCCTTTATTTTCTAGGTGTACCCCTGTCATTAGCAAAGCTTGTATCATTTGTAGGTCTGGGGAGAACATTTAAGAAGCCTTGAGGGGTTGACTGACACCCCCAATTTTATCATTGCAGTGCTAAGGAGGCAGAAGGAAATCAGAAAGACCAGTAAAAATGACCCCCACCCTCCTAAAGAGGCAGGAGTTGAAGCTGTTTGTGAGCTGCCCAATATGGATGCTGAGATTTTAACTGGGGGCGGTTGGTCGGGGCGGTTGGTCCCCCTTTGGATGAATGGCCAGTCGTTTCCGTTTGCTCTGGCAGTCATAACTAATGAGTAACGCTACACAAAAGCCCCAGCCCTTGGTTCTGATGGGCAAGTCTGAGATCAAGGCAGCCACGGGTTTGGTTGTTTTTTTGGGTTCCTTTCCAGGTGGTAGCTTCTCCTTTCTGTGAAGATCTCAGCCACATCAGGTTTACCCTGAGAGCCTTGTTATTGCCTCGATCATTTCTTTAGAGACATTGTTGCCAAATGTAGACATTTAAGCCACCGATAGTTACAGTTCGCTAGGTAGCTACAATTCATTACGAATTTGGAAGGAAGGTGGCACATACCAGCCCATAATAAGCTAATCAAGGAAGGGGATAACAAGTAGAATCTAGAAACACAAAGAAAGTTTGTAATTCAGCTAAATAGTCTAATGGCATAAATGCCCACAAACATGATGGGCTGCTCCCATGACCCCATAGAAACTTCAGTTAGGAACTGGAAAGAAGAAAAAAGAAGCTCAGAACTTAGAAGACCCTGTAAGACCAGGGAGTGCAGTTATGCTGATACCCACAAGGGTGCATCTGCAGCTTGTCAAGGGGCGGGACATAGGGGCTGATGATCCCACCTCCACCTTTCTCCCTGGTTAGTCCACGTGTGTTCTCCATGCCTGCTAAGATTCTCTCTTCCTCTGGAGTTAAGTGCAGACTGAGTTGGATATGGCTGCTCTGAAGATTCAGTTGACTACTCACTTGCAGGGTTTAACTTTAAACCAGCACATCTTAAACCCTCCATAAAAAGCCATTCTTAAAAACTGACCCCTAAACTGGATGTGGTGGCACATGCCTTTAATTCCAGCACTTGGGAGGCCGAAGCAGGCAGATCTTTGAGTTCGAGGCCAGCCTGGTCTATAGAGCAAGTTTGAGGACAGCCAAGGCTACACAGAGAAACCCTGTCTCAATTACCAACCAATCATCCAAACGAACAAATAAACAAACAACCATAACCAACAAAAATGAATCTTGTTAAATTTGATTCACTCCTCTGTCCAGATGTTTAAAATATCACCATGAAAGAATATTTGATCATGAAGGCATTACATATTCAAAATCTTCTAAAAGCATAATAATAATAATACAATAACAAAGAAAATGGGATAACCTCCCTTTCAACACCTCCCTGGTCTAGGCTATAATCTAACCCTTTACTAGATCATGGTGGAACTAAGGTCAATTTGCCATACCTTTCCGAACCTTAGTTTCTCCAGTTGCTTCGCAGAAGTCATAAGCTGATGCCTGGAGTCAGTTTCTGGGATGTACACACTTTAGATTTTACTGCCATGAACTTTCCTATAGGGTGCAAAGGAGAGCCTGGACTGGATGGCAGGAGGGGCCAGGATGGCATCCCTGGACCTCCTGGACCCCCGGGACAAAAAGGTGATACTGGAGAAGCTGGCTGCCCCGGATCACCAGGTAAAGTTATCCTTGCTTCCCGTTTCTCTGACTTTCCAGTCTTCACTCTCAGCTGCTTTTAAAGTGGATGTACAAACAGATTTGTCTTGGAAACCAGCTCTGCAAGTATTGGGAGGGATTTTCATGTCTTCTATTTTATACTAATATATTCCAGTCACCTGGGTGGTGATTATATCATTAGTAACCATTGGGGAGAGGTTTCTAAATACCCCTCCTCCACACAAAGGAGTTGTGTTCTTGCATACAACAATCTAGGGGTGCAGTCCCATGAGGCAGGCTGTCCTGCTCCCGTTTCCTGATGTTGAGCATGATGCTCAAACACAGATACTAGAAAATGCTTACAAAATGGGATGGTATAAATTGTGGGCTTTGTTTTCTTTCTTTCTTTTTTTTTTGTCTTTCTCTCTGCAGGTCCTCCTGGTCCTCCTGGAGATCCTGGGCCCAAGGGGTTTGGCCCTGGATACCTCAGTGGCTTCCTCCTTGTTCTCCACAGTCAGACAGATCAAGAACCTGCCTGCCCTGTGGGTATGCCCCAGCTTTGGACTGGGTACAGCCTGTTGTACATGGAAGGGCAGGAGAAGGCACACAATCAAGATCTCGGTATGGATACACCAAGACAGATGTTATTATGTGCTATACAAGGCCATCAACACTATGGCCAAGAGAGTAAAACCCTAGAGTTAACCTTACAGATTCATCAACTTCTTAACCACTAATCTTCCGTGTCATTACTACTTAGAAACAAAACAAACCTCTCATGCTAATTCTCACGATCCTGTTAGATCACACAGAGCCTCATTCTGGTGACTGGTTATTATCAGTCTACTTCTTACTTTTGTTTTTGTGACACATGGTTTTACTATGTAGCCCTGGTTGACCTGGAACTGTGTCGACATGAGCCAACACAGCCATGGGTCGCCATAGGCATAGTCCACCACAGGCATGGGCTACCATAGGCATAGCCCACCACGAAAGCGGGCCTTGATTATTCTTTCTTTTTTTTCTCAGTGTTCTTCTGCATTAGGATAAATTTAACCTTGTTATAGAGTGCAACCTTTGCTATAAAATGCAAGTGATTTAACTGGGCATGGTGCACTCCCGTATTTTTGTATGGACTGGTTGAAAGCAGAACTTGCTGGATACATGTACATGCTATGACATTGGCCAGTGCCAACTCTCAGCCCTGTTGTTTTGTTTGGGGGAATCACCGGACTTGAAGCAACAGTTCTCCATGCCCCTTCCCATCTCCCAGTAGCAGATTTCCAAGCAGCTGGACCCAGTATCAAGGCATGACAGTGGCTGGGATGGTGGATGCAGGAAGTGTGTGCCAATAGGGGCAGTTGACAGCTAGGTGAATCTTATTGCTTTCACCAGGCTGATTCCTAGCTAGTTATTTTATTTTCCTCTTGGTACTGCCATGCCATTTCTTTCTGTAGATGCCTAGCTTCTTCAAGGGCAGGGGAAAGAAAAATGAATGTTTATCTTGAATCTGATTTCTCTCCTTCCCTTTCTAATACTGGGTTCTTCTTGCCCTGGTCAAGTTGAAACACCTATCTTAAAGCTCTGTAGAGCCCCTGGGCAAACCCCAAGCCCTTTTACAAGATTGCCAAAGCCCACATCTTGTGGTCTGAATTCTCAGCAGATACCTAGAGATGAAATCACACAGTTACTTTCTCTCTGGCTCCCAGAAGCCCCCACTGAGCTCTGAGCCCCCAAACACTCTGTGCCTCTGGCTCTCTCCATCTCAGCATCTTCTCCTTTGAATGGTTACCGCTATCTCCAAAACCCAAATTTTCATATTGGGAATCCCAGTTTAGAATAAAGTTCCAGTCATCCTTCTGGGAGCTTTGGGAAACCCACACCTGTCATCCACTGGGCCTCTCTGGCTCATGTGTTACCATGTTTGCTCATTGTATTGAGAAGATGTGTCTAGGCTGGGTTGTTGGGCTCCAGTGAGGAGTGAGTGAATAGAGTCTGGTCCACAGATCAAAGAGGTGGCCAAAATGGTAAAGGGCTCTGGCGTGGTTCTCTGTAGGTCATAGCAGGTGTCTGTAAATGCCACATGTGGAATTCACTAGTTGTTTGCACATGACAGACTGCTCATATACTTTGTATCTTCTTCTTCCCCAGGTTTGGCAGGGTCTTGTCTTCCCGTGTTTAGTACACTGCCCTTTGCCTACTGCAACATCCACCAAGTGTGCCACTATGCCCAGAGAAATGACAAGTCCTACTGGCTGTCCAGTGCAGCTCCTCTTCCTATGAAGCCACTCTCAGAGGAGGAGATCCGCCCTTACATCAGCCGCTGTGTTGTGTGTGAGGCCCCAGCGCAGGCTGTGGCTGTCCATAGTCAGGACCAATCCATCCCACCATGTCCACGGGCGTGGAGAAGCCTCTGGATTGGGTACTCATTTCTGATGGTGAGTTTCCTACCCTTGATTCTTCTTCCTGTCTAGATGGTACATATCAGAGGTCAAAAGGTCATTTAGGCCAGTGCAGACTATAGCCTGCTGAGATATTGGGCCATCAATATGGTTTTAATTTTTTTTCTCATCAATTACTTTTTGGCAAGATAGATTTATTTCAGCCACCAGTCAAATTGGCTCTATTTTGCATAGACACCCAAAACACCTCTTAGTGTACCTCAGCAGATTTAAGTTGTTGTCTATGGAGTGAATGAGCCTTAATTCTTTACTTTTTTCTGGCTAGCACACTGGAGCTGGGGACCAAGGAGGAGGGCAGGCGCTCATGTCACCTGGCAGCTGCCTTGAGGACTTCAGAGCTGCACCATTCCTTGAATGCCAGGGTCGGCAGGGAACCTGTCACTTTTTTGCAAATGAGTACAGTTTCTGGCTGACCACAGTGAACCCAGAGCTGCAGTTTTCCTCTGGCCCATCACCAGACACCTTGAAAGAGGCACAGGCCCAGCGCCAGAAAATCAGCAGGTGCCAGGTCTGCATGAAGTACAGCTAGAGAATTTGGAACACACCAACAGGCATCCAGAGAGACATCCCATGGAGGAAAAGATTCCTCAACTGTTCTTGCAAAGTCAGTGGTGCTCCCTCCTGTCTTTTTCAGCCATGCTTTGTCTCAGCATGGTTGCTCCAGGAATCCTCCTCCTCCCTACAGATACAGCAAACACTACACACGTGGATTGTTTGGCCCCCACCAATCGAGATGAAACCCATGCATTCTCCTTTCATTGAGATGATGGAAAAACAGGTTTTATTTGAACATGTGCTAATTCCCAGAAAAGCAACTGAATGACAAAGAACAGGTTATAAATGACTGAAAACTTCATTCATTGGTTGATAGCGTCTCAAAGAAATGAAGTCAATTATTTTGTCATGCATTGGGCTTCTGGCTAGATTTTACAGGCACAATATAAATAGGCCAACAAATGAAGCTACGAAGTAGAGATTTTCAATGTTTCAAAATGATTTCCTCTATAATCTATTTTTTTTTAACCATGCACTTTAAATAATTGTGGGACCATGGCCCAAAGAGGTTTTTAAAAAGGAGGAAGAAAAGAAAAACAGCCTCTCCCCACTGCCAGCATTAGCAGTTCATTTCAAAGCAGAGTGAGTCATTTTGCCAGGAAGGCCTGCAGTCCTGTATTCCTGGGCCTCGACATTAGCATAAACACTTCAAAGATGAATATAAAACATTATGTTCTCTTCTGCATTTTACAGAGAATAGAAATGCCTACTTGGGCAATCCTTTTGAAAAGTAGCAATTATAGAAAAAATATATTCAATAAGGGATTAGGGGGCCTAAAAGCTATTAATGAATATTAAGGTAGTGATTCACAAAAATTGACTCCCAGTCCCAGGGAACCTGCAAACAGACCACTTTTCCCCAGTCGGGGGTCGATGGCATGTCCTCTTGCTAATGGGACTGAGGCCACATGGGGCTTACTCAGGCGATCCAGAGGCTGATACAAAACCCCTCGCTCTCCTCCCCAGGAGAACCTGCTTGGCTCCTCCTCCATATGCATAATGGCAACCGACTCCTGAGGTGACAGGGCTATCATTATGCACTTGGGAGAAAATTAAGGGCTGACTTAATTAAACTTAGGTAAGATGATTCATTTATGTCAGGGTCGCCCCACCAGGAAGGCATGGGGCTCTCTTGAACAGAAACAAAGACAATATCCAATGTGAATTTTGTGTTCCTGTGATTGGTTTTCTTTATGGGAGCATCCGTCTGGCCAATTCTGAAACATTCTTTATGTTTTATTAGCATCATGGCAAGACAGCTGTTTGACACTGAGTCTTAGCAGCTCCTGCATATCGTTAGGATCTATGTCAATTTACAGTGATTTTTTTTTTTTTTTTTTTGCATACCTAAAGGTCTGCTGGCTACTGAGCCAGGGATCCCTACAACTCACAAATTGAAAGCTTTGCTAGAAAATATATATTTTTTGAAACTCACCTTCCTCAGCAAATGTAAAATTGTCGTTTTCATAGAAAAGAAAAAAATTTTCCCACGAGTGACACTCATGTCAGAGCTCAGTTTGCAGTGCACTTAAAAATAATGGAAAGAAACAATTGAAATTTTGTTTCTGGGGCTGGAGAGATGGCTCAGTAGTTAAGAGCACTTACTATTTTTGTAGAAGATCTGAATTCAGTTCCTAGCATCCAGGTCAGGTAGCTCAGTCACCATCCACTCCAGTTCCTCCTCTGGTCTCCATGGGTCTCCTGTACACAGGACATGCAAATACCCACCCGCAGACACACACTTATCACATAAACAAAAACAAAGGTAACTAAAAAAAAAACATTCTAAGATGCATTTTCCTTGCCATCCTTTGGTCAATAATAAACTTCTTTATGCGGAATACTTTCAGTGTTTTTGCTGTAGGCTGCCTGTGGAATGGTGGTTTGAACAGAACTTTCAGTAAATGTTTTTTTTTTTTAATTATTATTATATTTTAAGGTAGAACCTCAGTCTGAAGTCCAAGTTGGCCCAGAACCCATTACATAGTCCTACACTGGCCTCAAAATCTTGGCAATTTCGTGGAGCCTCTAAAGAGCTAGGAGTTCAGCCTTTTTTAAACAAACAAACCAACATGTTTTTTTGTTTTGAAGACAACTGTTTCAGCCTAGTCTGGAACTTGCTACGTAACCAGCACTGAACCCTTCTATTTTAACATGAAATATTGTCTTAATGCAGCAGAATATTTCCTATTGACCCACATGCTTTTGAGTTTGTGCTATGCATGTTAAATATTCTGAGTGTCTGAAATGGAAGCCCATGTTTTCTTTTTTGTATTACACTAATGTTTCCAGAAGCATCTATCACCCCAAACAAGCCTTCCTGAAAGCCCATCATGAACTAAGTCTGAGAACATGTCCTAGGAAGAGGTGAGGTGAACAGGTGAAGCATTAGAGCACACGTTGCTTGCTACAAAACAATGTCAACCCTTCAACTTTGTGATTAGGATATTGATTCATTTCATTGATAAGTTAGGACTCGATGAATCAGGAGGGCAGTTTAGCTACCTGAGACAGTAAGCATGAAACAGTTCAAAGTATTGATCACAAAGCCCCTCCTCTGAATATGCCACAGATCAGAAATGTATCTTGAAATGGTCCAGAAGGGCAAAATAATAGGAAAAACATTCTTGGGATAGAAGAGCATAGTATTTTAAAGTTATTTCTCTTTCTACCGGGCTATATATCAATGTTTTTGGAATAACCTTTGCTCAGTGGGGACCATGAACAAAGCTTTGTAGTTATCTTAATCCATTAGATGTTCTTATCTAAATCTTCTTTTCAAGACCTCCACCCTTGATTGGTTGCAATGTGCCTAGATTACTAAAGGGAATTATTTTGAGGAGCCATACTAGGATATAGACTGGACGCTTCCTTCTGGGTCCTCATTTTTGATAAGTGGAACCCACCAATCAGGCAGCTGTCTTTGCTGCATGTGGTCTGTTCCCCAGGCTGAAACTTACACCCCCACTATCGCAGGCTGCTACCACCTCTCTGTGTTTCTTGCCTCCCACACGAGGTTATCTCCAGTTTGGAATCGCAGCCACTCTTTAAATTCCATCCAAATTATATTTTCTTATCTTTTGGCTTAAAATCCACAATGATCATACTGCCTGTGAAGTCCAAATGACTTCACATGGGTCAAAAGGTTCATTGTGAACTCTGAGGTTTATGTCTGCCAGTGTCTCTTGTCAGCATGACTTTTGTATCTTTGGCTCATTTTTCTACCATTGATGTCCTCCCTTGGGTCCACTGGTTTGGTAGACACACGTTTATTCTAGCACAATAGATTAGTGTAGGTATATGAATTTCCCAGAGACTTGGGGGTCTCTATCACTTCTCTAAAGTCTCAGCAAACTTCTTTCCTTCCCTGGTTCAAAAATAAAGCCCCTGTGGGACAGGGATCATGCCTTGCTAGTCTTTGGATGACCAGGGCTAGCATGTGAATATGCCTGTTAGTAGCTCAAATCTCTTATCCAGTGACAATTTCCTATCCCTTACTGAGCCTTCCATGTTCAGCTCTGCATATAAGATCTCATTGGTGAAAGGGGGCCCAGCGTAAGCCTTTCTTACTTCAGAATATCAGAACGCTAAATACACCCATCCATCCACAAGCTCTTAATACAACTGTCAGCATAACGTCAATCAAGAAGCATTGACCCTTCTTCATGACACAATTAATTACTCTGCTAAAGACTAAAATTTCAGAAATGAGATTTGCTCTGAGATTTGGCAGGAAGAAGATCTTCATTGAAATGACATGATGACTCATGCTGCAATCTGTATTCCCTCATGATCTAAGGGCTTCTTGGCACCAACTGGCCTCTGTATGTTTTGAGTACAGAATGGCCCATGAGACTCGAACGTCGTCATCACAGAGTTTCTTTTGCACTTCCTGGAGGTTACCACAGAACAGACCATTCTCCTTTGTGATTAGGGGTTTTACCCATCCACTAGAATTAACAGTTGTCTCTTTTACCTGGGATGGCTACAGGAATAGTGGGAAATGGAGGACTTCTGAATGGGTTGGACCCAGATTTCAATCCAGATGTGCCCTTCCAGTTGTGTAACCATGGGTGAGTGCTGCTAAGTGTCCCTCATTTATACGGTAGGATATTACAGTCATGTTGAAAATTAAAGTTGGATTATTGCCTACCTGGTGCATGGCAGTTACCACGTTCCAATTACGGCCACATCTTCTATTTAAAATAAGTTTATATCTTGTCTTTTTGCCCCATAACAAAATTACATGTTGATTCTCACAGGGCATATAAATTACTGATTAGAATTATTTATATCTAGCAAATTCTTAACATTTTTGGGAATGCCTCCTTATTTCAATTTTCAAAGTTATTATATCACAAAAAGTTATCACAATTTCCTGTGGGGACATTATGAGTAAGGTCAGGGGACAAACAACTGGCATTAAAAAAAAAAATCAGCATTCTACAATTGTCACTGTTATCCGCAAGAAATTCTGCATAATGCATTTTAAACCAGAGCGCCTAGCTGCCACATCCACATGAAATGCTTGAATTTTATGGTGCTTAAATATTTAATGATTCATTGGGGAAATGTGAAACATGCCTGATAAACTGCATCCCTTTCTTTAACCTATAGCTTTAAAGTAAAAGAATTTTGATCATGCAACTTTTGTAAGATGCCTGATCTACTATTGACACATAAATATTTGCTATATTGTTACTTACGATATGGTTCATTATATATAAAATTGTGTGATGGATTCCAAAACTACTGTTTGGTGAATATATTTTCTTTTAAGCCAAATTGGGTTTCCTTTTATATGTATATATGTTCTTATATACAAATGCATGTACATGTGAAGTTGTATATGTGTGTGTGTATGTGTGTGTGTTACACCTATGTAGCCTAGAGGCCCTAAATTATTGTTCCTCGGGTACCATCCACCTTGTTTTTTGGGATAATATCTGCATTGACCTAAAATTCACCAACAAGGCTGGCTGGCCAGGGAGTCCCAGGTACCTACCTGTTTGTATCTTCAGCACTGGGATTGCAAAAATGCACCACCATGCCCTGCTTCTTTTACTTACTGTGGGTTCTGAAAAGTGTAACTTATCCTCATGTTACCCTCATGTTGGCCTCTAGGCCAACAACATTTACTAGCTGAACTATCATCCTAATAAAAACCAACTGGGTACCAGCCCCAATAAGGTTTTCTCTCGGGGTCTAAGAGATGGCACTTCTTACTGGCAAGGGGATCTACAGGAATCAAACTTAGAACAGTTCCTCTTACTTCGTCATTATTGGCAGGTCAATGCCAAGCTGAAGGCATAGGCTTATGGACCCAGGCAGGCAGCAATTCTCTGACAAAATAATGCAGAGCTTGAATTCCTCAGAGTCTTAAAGAGGGGTGACAAGATTAACTGCCAGCATGAAGGTGGGGGTGGACCTGATTTGTGAGATAAGAGATCTTGTGTGTGACTATTTTGACACAGAGATAGAAAATATTATCATATGTCCCCAAATGTACGGGGGAAGTTATACCCAACAAATGAGCAATCACACTGCTAAAATTTCTAGAGAAATAAAACTCCAAAGAAACAACAAATGGAGAAGAATCCAATTACACACACACACACACACACACACACACACACGAATCCTCTGTAGAAAACAGTCAACACATTCACAGGCAATTAACACCAAAACTCCTTGAGTATTTGGCTTTACCTCCACCAGGGCCCTTGGCTCTGATGGGTCAGCCTTGTTAATGCCAACTGAGTTCCTACTTCAGATTTCTGTGGCTTCTAGCATCATCCCAGCCCAACCCCTCTTAATTTTCAATCTACCTTGTAATGTGGTCTACCCTTAGAACTAGCTTAGTAGGGAAAATATGGTGAATTGCAGAAAGAAAGAACCAAGGCTGGGAAGAGTGTGACCCTAGGGCTCTGTGGAGCATAGTTCTCTATTCAGTATTGAGTGGAAGAAATAAAGAAAACCAGGTCTCAGGCACGAGGATCAAATCAAGCACAGGTGATGGGCAGTACGGGTCTTAGCCATCTATAGGCCTTAGCTGTCATGTTAAGCAAGATGAGATTGTCTCCTTCTAAGATTATTTGAAGAGCTGAAAGCCAACTGTAGAGATGTATATTGAAAGATACTGTGACTTGTAATATCCCCATGCTAGTGAGCTTTTTGTCACTGGTGCCTGAGAAACAATTTAGAACTAGAGTTTATTTGGACTCAGCTTTGCTGGATCAACTGAGGCATGTAGAGGAGCCTCATGCAGTGGGAGCATGGAGCAGAGGCTGCTTACCTCACAGTAGCCAGAAAACAGGCTGAGAGAGATCAAGGGTGGCCCAGAGCAGCAGATAGTCCTCAAGCACACACCTATACTGGCTACGCCAACTAGGTTCCACCTCTGAAAATTTCCATCACTTCTCAGTAACATCATGAGTCTTCATCATAACCAAACCACAACAGTATGCACAGCCGGACATGGGTATTCTTGGCGTTAGTTGTTGAAAATAGGGAATCTTTAAAGTGGGTGATAAATGTTACTCTTGGTCCAGTTTGCTTTAGAATGCACAAGGAGAGTGAAGTTGGCTCAGTTGGTCAAGTACTTGCAGCATAAAAATGAAGGTCTGAGTTTGGATTCCCAACACCTATGTACAATCAAGCTTGGAGTGGTCCTTTTCATCTAGACCTAGTACAGAGAGGTGTGTAGTCAGGTGGATCCCCGAACTCTCTGGCTAGACAGTCTAGCCCATCAGTGCCTGGGTTCAGGTAGAGAACATGTGTCAAAAAATAATGTGATGGTACTGGAGCCTAAAAAGATGGCCCAGTGGGTAAGGACATGGCTGCCCATTTAAAGAACTGGAATTTGGTTCTCGGTACTTATGTTTGGCGGCTCACAGTCTCAGGGGATTTGATGCCTTCTTCTGGCTTTTCTGGGCACCTGCACATGCATGCGCACACATCCGAGCACACAGGAATTTGAGAAGCGCTTTAGCTTATCGCCTGTCTGTGATATGAATGAGTTTCTTTCCTCATATATTTACTAATTCCGACATTTCAAAAAATAGTGCTAAAGGCACAGTAGGGAGAGAAAAGAGAAATGTGACTATATTCTCCCAGTTCCTTCCTGGGAAGGAAGATGTGCTCTCATGGCATGATTGGCATTGCCAAGTGACACGTAGACACGGAGATGCAGACCAAACAAAGTAGCAGTACCGTGATGTCAGCCATAATCTCTAGGAAAGGCCTCAACTAGGGCACAGGATGAGGACATAAAGGGTGGAGGGAGAAGAGGTACCATTCCTTATACAACACTGAAGAGGTGCCAGTATCAGAAGCATTCGTAGTTCGGATGCTAAGACCAGTGAGCTGGCTGTTAAGAACAAACGGGCTGAGGTCCAGAGCTGCTGGGAGCCCAGTTGTCGGGGTTAATAGCCCTGACCTTTCCCATCTGTCAACAGACAAACAATAAGAGATACTTGAGATGATGAGTGGTATTGCTAAAATGGGTTTTGGAATCCCAACTGGCAATAGGATGTAGATTTCAGTGAAGAGGTATTTGAAGAATTGGGGAAAGCTATGAACTGAGGAACTTCAAGGTCCTTCAATGCTGAGAGCCTAGGATTCTAAGATACTGGTGAAGGGAAAAAGAAAAGTGGGGTTCTGGTTAGGAAATTGCCGCAGTGATCCAAGAGAATGGACAGGAATAACAGACTTTTGAGGAATGGGATACATTTCTTTCCTGAACGCGGACTCCCAAGAGAGGTCCACCCACTGTGGTGGGGTCACCTCTGGGCACTTGTAGCCAACTCCCCTGGCCAATACCGCTAAGTCCAGCTAGCATACTGTTAGCTGAAGCCTCTCCAGCAGCATTCCTATGGGCAACTTTGCAAATCACAGGCAACACACCTAAAGCCATCAAGGGGAAGTCCTTTCTCTTGAGTACCAGGAAAAATATTTCTGAATGAAGAGGTCTGTTAAGCTGACTGACCCCACCAAATGTTGGGAACTGGATATACTGAGTACATAAAAGACAATTGGAAGATTACTAATAAAAAGCCAAGTATAAAACCCAGATTTGGGTGCTAATTATGCCTCTGTTTAATGTGACCTGCTTCTACTATTCTTTCTGGTCCACTTCCAGTTTGGTGGCATTACTTTGAGCATTCTTTATTGTGGATGGGGCAAAAACAAATAAAAATGTCACAACAACAAAGAAAAAAATTCCAGAAACAGAAAACAATGAGCACTGGCTATAAGCAAGTCCATTACTTGAATAACATAATTATCATAATTTCCAGAACATCTTTATTTTGAAAGATACTTGGTTTTCACTTACAGCTAAAATGACCTTTCCCATATCTGTAATAAGCACTTGGTGACATTCTGCTTCATAAATAAAGAAAAAATGCATATTATAACTATAGCATCCCAAATTGGGATTCCAGTGTCTTTGTGTCCAATAGCAGGCAGGTACTATTATTGGACTCAAGCTACATTAAAAAAGATAATAAAATATTTTCACATACAAGCTAGTGGAGTTCTAATAAAACTGTATTAATAAACTACCTTTGGTGGGAAAATAACATTTCTTTAGCCTTTGAGTGTGGAGTGAAGGAGACGCGGGAGGTATGAGAAGGTAAATAACAGGCTTTGTTCTAGGGTCATTCAGAACCACACCACATATACAGATGACTAGGGAGAGTGACTAGGGAGAGTGTTAGGAAAGCATCCCCAGGCTCTATCAAAGGATGCATGTGGGGAAGAGGTTATTTCTCACTGTGGTATGGAAGGCAAATGTATCACTTGAGAGATGGGACTAATTGAGCTAGACCATTCTATTTATTTTTAAAAGTAATTTATCTAAATTTATTTCATGTGCATTATTGTGAGGGGGTCAGATCCCTTGGCCCTGGAGTTACAGACAGTTGTGAGCTGCCATGTGGGTGCTGGGAATTGGACCCAGGTCCTTTGAAAGAGCAGCCAGGGCTCTTAACCACTGAGCCATCTCTCCAGCCCTGACCATCCCAAGTTAAATGTGTTTAAAGATACCAGGCTCATGGGCATAATTCATAACAACAGCAAGCTGTAGCTTTACACCAATTACAAATTAGACCAAGGTGCTCAGGCACCACTGTCGGGACAGCCTGTCCAAATGCTCCCAGACTTCACAGATTTGCTTAACCCATTTATATGCAAGTGTCAAAGACATACCAGGTGGATTCACATTAAAACCAGACATGGAGGTGCACAGTTGGCATGCACCAGATGTGTCAGACTCATACAAGGGAAAACCGAGATGTTAATAGCCTCAAAATGTCACCTAAGGCACCAGCTCATTTTAGAGCTGAGCATTGTTTTATAGTTTTTTTTTCTTTTCCTTCCTTCCTTGGTCGTCTCTTCTGTGTGTGTGTGTGTGTGTGTGTGTGTGTGTGTGTGTGTGTGTGTGTATGTGTATTCTGCCTCGCTAAGAGCTTCATATGTAGACCAGGCTGACTCTGAATTCAGTGATCCTCCTGCCCCTGACTATTGAGTGCTGGGATTAAAGGTGTGTACCACTATGCCTGGCCTGTGAATTTTCTCAATGGACATGCAGTACTTAGGGTAAAGTTTGTTTTACTGGCTACATGTTTCTTGATTTATTATATAATTAGTCTTCTGAAAGTAACACACACACAAACAGTTTTAAAAATAGAATATAAAACTGTAAACAAAGAAAGTCAGGTCCCATACACTCCCCCTCCAAAGGTAATCTGCAGTTAATAGACTTCTGTAGATGTGTGCACTGTGCATACGAAAGCCTGTCTACAGCTTTTATAATACAAACTATACATGAATGGTGAGTTAAAATTGGCATCATTTGCTGCTCCTAACTCCCTTTGAACCATCAGGTAGTAGCAATCAATATTCTGGCTTTGTCCTTTTATTCTCAGAACACAAGCAACAGAAATGCCTTAAGTGACTTGGACAAACTGTGTATTAAACACTGCAGTACTCTGGGGGTGTTTTTTGGATACTTGTTTATGACAGACATCAGCCACAGTGGCCAATTAAGAGGCACTTTTATGAAGAAAAAAAAATACTTCCTGCAAATGGGATTCCCAGTGAGAAATTCACTGAGTACCTCCACTTTGCTCTGTGTGTGGCACCTGCTGCTGCTCTGCAAAATAATTAAATAAGTCTGCTCCTGCTCCTGGAGGGGTGTCTGGGAACCCAAATTGCTGGTGACAGTTGATATCTGATGAGTGAGTAGGTGTTTTCTCCACCTTAGATCGCCTATTCCCCTCCAGTCAGATACTCTACATGTGAAGAAGAGCAAGGGCTGTGAACTCCAGACAGACATAGCACCCCGAGGGGCCTGCATGACAGAGGATGGAATATCCTGGGAAATCAGCCATATCCTCTTCCCACATCATCATGGAAATATGCCAGGAGGTCCAGGGGTGGGCAGTGCACCTCCTGCCAAGCCAAGCACCCAGCATACCAGACAGAGTGAAACTGATCCTCTCATCTGGTGAAAAAATATTTCTCCTTAAGGTCAAAGTCTTCAACCCCAATGTTGAAGGCAAGAAGGAGGGGAGTGTGGACACTGGTCCCAACTGAAGAGGTGACCTTTGGTTTAGGAGAGAGCATAAGGCTGGATAGGCCACTCGGGGAAAGCTGTGCATTTTCCTGGGAGAAGCCTGGTTTGCAGATGTGTCAGCTGGACTTGGGAATTTGGACATACAGGGTCATGGAGTGACAGTTCATGGCAGACATGAGTGATCTGGAACAATAATGGTGTGCTCTGCTTTTGTTTAAAACCAATCAGGGGCTTAGAGAGTAAAAGGAGCAGGCTACAGTCATACAGCTGGACCATGTTTTCCCAGGCGTGGTGCCACATCACTGGCCATCAAATCTGTGAAGGCGCTGTCTTCTCATTTCTTCTTCTGGCGTGAGTCGGAAGCCATAAGGTGCTGGACTGTTTCTGGCATTTCCTGCAATGAAAAGGCAGAGAGGGAAATGACACACTGCCAATTCCTGGCTCTGACATTTACAAGGCTCCGTGTACCCTGGGATTCCAAGAGGAGAAACCAGCTGTTTTGGTGTCGTCTTGATTTCAACATTAAAAAGACACATCACAAACATATTTCAACTGTAACTGTCAATACTAATTCCAACAGAGTAAATATTTTTTTAGTGTGCTTCAGTCCATAAGCTTAACTTGATTCATTCTCAGCTTCTTGATACCCAAGTCCACTTTGGCATTTTCCTTCTACCACATTCCATAATTTCTATCATTTAACCTTCCATATATCTCAAGGGTTGCTTTTATTTTTTATACCCAACTCAACTAACTCCTCCCTAGCCCACTGCTGAATATTCTGGCTGGCTTCTCCTGCTCAGCCCTGGGGTCTCCCCTTTTCTCCTTCTAACCTGCCTGTCTTACCAGCCTGGGTATCAGAAGCACACCTGACTGAGACACATGAGTCCCACATTTCTAAAGGAGAAGGGCACACACAACGAAGGCAGAGTTAACAGACCCAGCGGCAGTGTCGTAACATCAAGGGATTCATGTTCTGTCTTCATTTTTTTATGCTCTTCTCAATCAACTCACCTCAACTCTACCTGACACACTCACTGTGCTAGCTGACAGACAAAAACACAGACACAATATGTAAAGGTTATATGGTTGAGAGCAAGGTTCTTCATTCTGTAGACGTACTCCAAATATAGGCTGTAAGAGTATAAGTACTGACTGAAGAGTCAGTACACGGAGGCATTCTTTGAAGGAGAAGTATTTAGTATTTGATCTTAAACCTCAGAAGGAAACGTTCATAACCATCTGTTGGATACAGGTAATTTTCCACTCCTGGATCTGCAAACCCTACCAATTGGCTATGAATCTTCTCTCATTAGCTCCTTCAACACCTGGCCAGCCCTGAAGTCTTTCCCCAACACACATCTTTAGCCTATTCTGTTGGTTGGCCTCAGTCAACAGCTGCCACATTCTGACAGGTAGAGTCACCATCTGTGTGTATTCCTGCTCCCTCCTACCAGAGACAGAAGTTCTAAGGTGGTAGGAAACATTGATGATACTTCTCACCCCTCACTACCTGATCAGTTCCAAATACATAGCTGTTGTCCATTAAATATGGTACTAACAGCACTTGCTATGACTTCCGGAGGAACTGGTTATGTCCAGATATTACCTGTCACAGCTCACTGACATGACTGATTCAGAGAGCAAAGGTTTTGGACTCATTGGCCACATGAGAGGATGAGGATAATTGTTCTCTCTGAAGGGAAGCAAGTGGGCATGTGATCTTTCTGGTCCGTTCTCTACGAATGGCTCCTTTCTGAGGACATTTCATTGTTATTTGTATTGACAAGGTAGATAAACCGTCACAACTATAGTGGGGTGTCAGAGAAATCAGGGGTGGGGGGAGGGGCTGATTTCTGAAATCAGGGGTTGAGTAATCAATTCAACCCGTGACTGGAATTTTAGTTGTCAAAGAGAAGCTCACAAAAAATAGTCAAGAAACGTTGGTATGATTTTGTTTATGTATTGTTACAAGGATTCTGATGCTTACTGCTAATTAGTCCACTCCTGTTGAGATCTTTATGATGATCTCTTAAGCCATGCATCCATTCTTGACTGGAACAATCAAAGTAAACAGGGAAGGTCTTATTCCCCATGTTCATCCTTAACAATAAACCTTTACTTTATAGACTTTTAGTGTAGAAAAACATGTCATTGTCTTAACTTGATTAAAGATGACAGTGAATAAATACACTAAAAAAACTTGCACCATAAACATCTTCTGAATCTTCAAGATTCAAAGTCTTACAGGATATAATTTTTGCTGTTTATATAAAGGAATTTGTCTTTGTTCAAAATGGTGAATTTTTGAAATGGCAAATACATGAATCAAATCAACACAAGTTTATTGCTTAAAATTGTTTCATGTTAATCAGATCCAAATCCTATTTTGCTGTTTATGGCTGCCTTTCCAAGAGGATTCTTAATTGTGCTTATGAGCACGGGCCAGCATTTGACAGCTCACTGCAGATGCGCAAGGGCTCTATTGGAATGAGCTGTAGTTAGAGTCAGGGGCAGGTTCAACGTGGCAATGCTGCCACAGGACACAACCAAAGGAATGGAAAGTGTCCTCAGACTCCCAAAGGAAAGTAATTGTGTCATGATGGAAAGAGGAGCACGGCGGGGAGCATTGAGGGTTCCTCAGGTCCAGTGCTCAGCATAAGTAGGCAGTATGCATGTTCTCCCGCCTCCTCTCTTTCTCTCTGGAACCATTTGCAGGGCATTCAAGGAGAGCTGAGGCTTAGCCAACAGAAGAAATGCCACATGCTGAGTAGAGGACTCACAGCCCTATCCACTCAGAGGTATGAAAGTCACTCCATTTATAGAGCCCTCTCTCTCAAGGGCTCCTGTTTCATTCAGCTTTTGTTCCCAATCTAGTCATCTCAGTGGAGCAGATGGGCCAAGTAGAGGACAGTGAGAGTCAGTAAGACATCTCAGGTCACCTGGCCAACGCAGAAAGAACACTACTTGAGCCAAGGTTTTCTGGCCTCTTATAACCTACCCGACTACCATCACTTTGCAGTCACAGAGTGAGTTAGACATCATACCTTCTCACCACATCTGACCTCTCCACACACACTCAGCGCTTCTCCGAGTGGGTATGTGGGACTCAGTGACACTTGAACACAGAAAACCAGGAAGGTCAGCGGTGAGACGGCAACTCTTACAAGCTGCAGCTAATATTAAAGACTCAGCTCTAAAATCCCACCTCCTGTTTCCTTAAATTCCAGTGCGAAGCAGAGGGGTCCAGCTCTCAGAGCATCACAGTCCACAGTCTCCATCAGCACTATAGCGTTAACTAGGCCTCACATTCTGTGCATTTTGAAAAATCCCACAAACTCAGTTTCTGCTTATAGCAAAGATACCCTACTATCTGAATTGCTTATCCCTGAAACCAAATACTATGCCACTCCAAATGTAAACAAACCTCTGATATTCAGAGAGAAATTTTAAGTCAGCTCTCTGTCAGCTACTCACCTACTGCTTGCTCTGTGTGCTAACTGTGGGTTAGTGAGCACGATGCCAGGAACAGGGCTCCTGTGCACCCTGCCATCCAGTCAAAATCCTTTGTATTGATTTTTAAACACGTTTCTGTGGTTTCCATCCACCCACATCATCTATTACTATTCTGTCTTCTGGAACCTGAAATGGTCCAGGCTCCTGCAAGCATGCCTCAACAAGCCACATTCTTTCTGACATATTCTCAAATTGGTTAGGGATATAGCACAGGGCCTTGACCAGCTTCAGATGGGTGGAAGATGTCTCTGGTTTCATAATGGGAACATGCTGAAGGAGAATCAGGAGACAGCTTCTTGGATCTGTCTGGGATTGGTGGGCATGCCCCTCAAATAAGATGTTTCATTAAATAGGCCCTGGATGGTTTCTGTGTGAGGGGGTCTGCTGACCAAGGGGGCTGCTTGTCTTCCACTTCTCTAAAGTGTATCAACCTTACAAGATCTGTACTCCTTCATTTATAGCATTGATTTTCAATCTGTGGGTCAGGACCTCCTTTGGGGGTCTCTTTCACAGGGTCCCATATCCGACATCCTGCATATCAGATATTTACATTGCCATTCATAACAGTGACAAAATTACACTTATAAAAAAATAGCAATAAAATAATTTTATGGTTGGGGATTATCACAGCGTGAGGGATTGAATTAAAGGGTCGCAGCATTAGGAAAGTTGAGAACCAGGGACTCATAGCTACATATCTTTGAGAGAGTGGCTTCCCTCATGTTGGTCTTATCTCCCAGTTTATGAGATGGAATGGTGACAGCAGCTTCCGTGAGGCTGTTAAGAGAATACAAAGAGAAGCTGAGATCCACAGCTAAGCTCTAGACCAAGGTCCAGGAGTCCAGTCAAAGAGAGGAAGTAGGGACTAGATGAATCAAAGGGGTCAAGATCATGATGGGGGGGAATCCAGGGACAGCTGACCTGAGATCCTGGGAGTTCAACGACTATGCACTGACAGCGGGGATCCTGCGTGGGACTGAACTAGACTTCTGAATATGGATGACAGTTGTGTGGCTTGAGAAGCTGCTGGGGTCTCTAGCAGTGGGACCAGGATTTATCCCTAGTGCATGAACTGGCTTTTTGGAACTCATTCCCTATAGAAGGATACCTTGCTCAGCCTTGATACAGGGGGAGGGACTTGGTCCTGCCTCCACCTGATATTCCAGACTTGAAGCTGGGGGAGGGGTGAGTGGGAGGAGAGGGGGGAAGGGAAACTGTGGTTGGTATGTAAAAAGAAGTTTTAAAAAGTCAAAAATTAAAAAGGACTGCAAAAGGTGGTGCTTATATATCTCGTTTAGCAGCATGTAGTGAACACCTGTTACATCCCTAACTCCATCATGAATCGTATTAAATGTCTGTGTTTAAACTAACTCTATAGCATATGGAGACAATAAGATTCCAAGATCAGTAACTCATGAAAAATGAGTCCAGTTGCGTTTGCTGATGCTTTTAGAGTGATTTGCACATGTGTGGAGTTGTTATCTACTAAAAATTTTTGCTGTCTAAGAAATGAACAGCAAACAGTAATTAACAAAGTTCAATGAGCAGCACATTTTTGTAAAACAGAGAATCCTTCGGGCTGTTTGGAAAGTGTCCAGCATGGACCTTTCTTCCATTTAGTTAAATAATCACACATTGAACATTTACAGGCCTCGTTGAAATGGCCATGCTCTAAAAAAGCCCGGCAAAGAATATTAGTATTTATGAGACTCACCCCCAAGTCCCTGTAAATGGAGGTCAGACCCCAATCTTATTCAAAGAACCAGTGAGCGTGCTTCAAAGGGCCTCGGGAACATTTCCTATTTGAGATGACTTAGCTTGATTACAGCTCTGTACTGAGATCAGACGATTTATTGATTTGTGGTTCTTGATAGAAATTTTTCAGTTCTCTACCCTTATGTATAATGCAGTAATTTCTACATTTTATGGCTAAAGGAAAGGAAGCAATTTTCTCCAGATAAGAATTGCTGAAGAGCGCTGAGAGTCAGTGGCTGTTTTCACTACTGTTCACTACTAGTGTAAGTAGGGATGTTTAATTTGCTGGTGTTCACAGATCTGCACCTCAGCCGATATGCACTCACGCCACTCAAATTTTTCTACGGTAAGTCACAGGATGGGATCACATCCTTCCCTTAGATTAGCGGGCAGAAGAAGGGAGAAAAAAGTAAAAACTCCAAACAGACTACTAGCATTCTGTGGTATATCTGTTGATTCCCCTATGCGCCCTCAAGGATGTTACTTTATTAGAATTGCAAAGGCTCCTGAAAAGACAGTTGCTAAGTTATTTACTCAAAAAGACCAGAAAGGTCTGGAAGAAATCCCATGTCTAAGAGCTTCGAAGGATGATCTTTGAATGGGGGTAGGCACTTAGGTACAACTTACTTCCAGAGTCATTAACTATGATATGATTCTCTCTCTCAAAATAGTTTGGACTTCACCTAAAACCACTTGACTTTCATAATATGGAAGTTTGTCAGGGCTTAAGAGAAAAACACCAACATTTCCATCCTGTCAATCAATGAAGCCAGCCAACCCCAAATATCAACTGGCACCTGGGATCTCAGTGAAAAGCTTTGAGATGGAAAGCAACGTGGCCTATTGTTTACAGGGTTCTCTTCCTTCCAACTGGTTGATGTGGAGGCCATTCAATGGACATGTGTAATTTGGAATCAACAGGTTTGGAAGCTACTGAGTAAGTGAACCTGTCAGGTACATATTGTTCCTCAGAAAGAGCCAGCATATGGTCCAACTCTGCTACATGCCCACCTAGGTACTACCATACTTCTCTTGGGAGAATATTATTTGATCAGCTTTTATGAATGGAACATGTTGAACCAAACATAGGTGGAAATACAGAAAATCTCCAGAACTCTGAATACCCCACCCTGCCCTCTCAGAATGGCACAAGGCTTCCTTGACTGTTTTACCAAGTTTCAAATAATATTCTAATTTCTCCATCCTGAGCTCTTTAAAGTCATGTTTTTCTTTAAAGCCTCTGGGTTGCTTGGAGTCTTAGCCTTCTTCCTTCCAGCCTACTTCCCCCCCCCCCACCTCTTATTTTTGTGCTGATTTCTAATACACAGGTCCATTTTCGGTCATACCATCAATAAAGAGAATTCAGAGAAGTGAACTCAAATGGCTTCATCCTCATATTATATTTGTGAAAGCCTTCCACATTGTTCTGGTGGTCTTGGTCACACTTACCTTTCTAGGTAGAATTTTCCTGTTTTACATGTGAAGAATTGAGATGGTAGGGATTAAGGTAATTTACCAAAGACATAAGACTCAAGCCCTCTTCATTCTCAGGCATGGATGTGCTCATCCCTCATTTAACACCATAATATAAATCTGAGCATGTCACTGTCTTACTGGAGACTCAGACACTGGATCTGTTTGAAAATGGTGGAAACTATCTACCGTCTGCCCTCGCTATGATTCCCCACAGTGTCAGATTGTACTCAGGACTCCTGAATGTGCTCCTGAGGTTAGTATCCCCTTTGAGAAGCATTAAGGCTCAGCAAAAGCCAGCATTGGTAGTGCACTGTGGATTCTGAAAGCAGGAAACATTTTATAACTTCTTACAGAACACAGAGGAGGAGAAGGCAGCAGCTGTCAGACAGTTGAACAACAGGACCCCACTCTCACTACAAAGGAAAAAATTTATTTTAAATGACTGATGATTTTAATGTAAAATGTGCAGTGTAAAAATGCTTAGAAACTTAGTTTGTCTTAAATCCCTTCAAATGTTTTTTCCTTTAGTGATTTATTGTGAGGCCTTTCAGTGAGTCTAAGAACAGCTTTTCAAAGGCTTCTCCATACACTTAATACGGCTTTAGCAGCTCTAAGATTTCCTCAGTCTGTAACAGAATGCTTTGGGTCAGTCATCTGGAGGTGCATCTGTTTATCTAATCACATAAGCTGAATCTGGAGGTTTGAAGAGACTGCCCATCTCCAGGAAACCCTGCCCTTCTCCTGTTCTTTTGGATTTTTTTTTTTTTTTTTTTTTGGTTTTTATTACTGGAAATCACCCAGGAACACTCATTGGACAAATACATACAATCTCTTAGAAAAACACACATGGGCTCTCAAGGTCAGAAGTTGGACTGTGTCCTTTACTCTGAGTTCCACTGGCTAATAGACATGAGGCCAGGGAGACAGAGACTTACTTGGATTCCCATCTTCAGACATGGGTGTGAGGCCACAGTTAACAATGGAAAATCAAAACCTGAGGGTAAAATTCAGAAGTCATCATTGTGCTATGGGTCTATGGGGAGTTGAGTAAAACATAAGGAACATACCTAAAAAATGCTAGAAGGATGGGTGAAAGCCCTCTAGCAAAGGTAAATCCCAGTCTTCTCAGGAGCTATGGGGTTGGGGTGGATGCAGTCCTGGACCCTCCCAATGTCCCAGAAGGACAGACAAAGAGGAGCACAGGAATATGGATGTTTTCCACTACTAGTCAGGGGGCTTTATTCAAGCTCTATAGGTCTTTAAGGGTTCCCTGACGCCTGTTCTGCACTTTGCAGGCATCTGAGGCCTCTATTTCTTCTGATATTTGCCTGGAAGGCGCAGGGAGGGACTTGCTACTGTCTGTTTAGAGCTGTTTTTCTCAAAGGTGAGTCTCTGGTGTGATGGAGAGTGTCAGAGAGAGGAATTCTAGTGGCCTCAGAGCCCAGATGAGGATCTCATTCTCTCCTCTTGTTCTTTGATCTTAGGGCTGGATTCTATTAAGTTTCAGTTTCAGTATTTAACAAGGAGAGAATAGTTGGGGTGTAATTTGGAGTATAGTAAACTGAGATCAAAAAGTGAGACACAATGAGGCTGGGCCCTGCTGCCCGCCACCTGCTATGTCCTTCATCTTCAATGAATGGTGCCGACTTTAGCAGCGCTGGCCCTGGGCAAGGTGGTTTCTAACAAATAACAACCAGTTACCAATGGAGGCTGACTAGGAGCTGAGATCTAATACAAAATTTCTAAACAGAGCTAGATGGTGTTTGGCCCGGTATGGGCTGGAGAGCTGTCATTGAGATGCTGGACCTCTAGCATGAGTGTGTATAATTCACCAGGTGTGGGCTCACTAGGACTTTACCAGGAGCTGGCTGGTTTCCAGGGAGCCCCTCATTGAGAGCACAGATTTACCCTGATGACAGCCTATAGCTGGGGTACTCTCTCTGGAGGAAGGTGCTTGGCTCTGGCTTATGGTAGATGGACAGGGCACCACTCTCCTTTGTTCCTTGGCAGTCTCCTCGAGCTCATCTGGCCTCATTCACTGCCCTGCTCCTACACTCCCCAAACATAAAAATTACCTTTAAGCTTTTTTCTCAATTGGGATATCTGTATATTTATATCACATGGCAAAGGCAACAGAACATTCAATTCTGGTGATGTGAACACCTTATACTGAAGAACCAGAAAAGCACCTTCATTTTTGAACAAAAGTCCCTAAACCCCAGCTCAAAACAGGCCTATGTTATGCTGAGTACAAAGTACACAACAGAAGAAAACCTAGGGCTATCTATCTGATAGCAGCTAATTAACCATAAAATGTTCCAGCACTGGAGATAGCCCAGGACCATTTAATAGCCACTGAATGTCCCAACCCAAAAGGTAGTCTAGAGAAAAAAGTTTGACAAATAGTCAGATAACAGAAGAATTCTAAAAAGCCTCCCCAAACCAAGCTAATCAGAACTGTATCTGTACTAAGACCCCTAATTGATGTATACAACCTTGTGGGTTTTGCCTTTAAAAACCAGCTTGCAGAGGGGTGGGTACCTCCTCCGGCCACTGCCCCACCTGTGTGCTGGACTTGCATTTTAATAATCCTTGCTTTTGCATTTCAGAGAGTTTGGGTCTCTGATGGTCTCTTTGAGAGTCTCAAGACCAGGGCACAACAATATTATTAAGGTAATTTGTTTATTCTAATTACCAAGAACTCGGTTTCAGACTTCATTTGGATTCTGCCCATTTTGCTAAATTTTTGTTCCATGGTCCAATCCAAGAGATTACAATCCAACTTAGACACTTGGTTTGTGGGTGATTCTTAGTCATTCCTTGTTTCCTATGATCTTGACTGTCTGGCCAGAGACCTAATAGAAATTCCTTTAGGTTTGCTTGACAGTTGGCCTCCTGATTAAATTGAAGTTCCAACTTTTGACAAAGAAAAAAAGCGCCACAGAACTAAAGTGGGCTCTTTGTCCCACATGGCACTAACAGGGGTGGATTACTGGTGCACATAACCCTAATCAATTAGTTAAAGACTGTTTTGCCATTTTTTTAAACTGTAGATTTTTGTTAAGATTATGTTTTTATCTATTTTATTTATGTATATATATCAGTGTGTGTCTGTGTGTGAGTATATGCCTATAACTGTAGAGTCCACAAGAGGGTGTTGGATGTGCTCAACATGGGTTCTGGGAATTGAATTTTGGTCCTAGACAACAAGAGCAGCTAATATGTATCTCCAGCCCCAGTGTAAAAACTTCTTTTGAGTTCCAACAAAATAAAATTTGCCCTTAGGAGCTCCCAGGATAAACTGGAAGTTCAAAGACTAGGTATCTCACCTGGTTACTCACACTTAAGATGGGCAAGAAGTGGAGTCCCAACCTTTAGTGGGTTTGAGTATCAGATGTCTCGGTGCACTGGTCCTCACTGACCTCTGCATGTGACTCTCTAGAGAACTCAGTTAAGAAATGGATTTGGGTTTGGTGAAATTGCGAGTGAGCCCAGACACTTTTTTTTTTCTTTTTTACTGTGAATGTGGCTTACTCTAACCATGGACACCAGCCATCTTTCAACTGAAAATACCCAGTAGGTTTCACACAGTGCTCACATTGGCCAGCAGGTGGAAGCAGAGGCCTACAACACAGAGTTTGCGGACCAGAAAACTAGGACACATTCCAGCCAGCAAAGCATTCTGCATTGTAAGCAAAATAAGGGTCATTTTGAAACAGATGGACTCTACAGAGGATGCTGCACTATTACGGAGTTGTTTACTCTCTAGATGGTCTGCAGGTTATTTTCCAGCATCTAGCAGCATCCATGTCACATCACAACTCTTCCTGAACAAAGACTAACATGACACAGAGAGAGGACATGAAAATAGGAATTTCTTATCAGTTCCAAAGTCAGAATTAATTTTTGCTCTTGTGCATAAGCATTGCCTTGCTCACTGCTTCAATCTGCATCTCCCTTATGACCCTCACTCCAAATCAGAAAGTTGAACCCATACATAATTTCCGGTGATCTGGTCAGACTAGATACAGCAGTAATAATAACAACACATGATTAAAGCCTAATTAGTGTGGTCCCACTATCATGTCCTATCCAACCTGTGTCAGGTACTGTATTCACTGCTGCAAAAACATTTCCAAGAGGAACAATGAAAGGGAGGAGGAATGCATGTGACTTATGGCTTCAGAGTTCAGTGCAGGGCTGTTTGGCACCACAGGCTTGGACAGAACATGGTTGCAACAAGAGTATCAGGCAGAAGACCTTAACCTCACAGTCAATGACAGGAAGCAGAACAGAGATCAGCAGGAAGGACCCAGGCCAGAACGTAATTATCAAAAACACACTCCAGTGAGCTATTTCTCCAACCGAGTTCTATCTCACACTTTTTGATACCTCCTAACACTGCAGTCATACTATAAACTCTGCAGTCATATTATAAATCCATCCAGGGGTTAAATTGTTCATTTGGCATACACAGAGATATGTTTTGTTAATCTGGGCATTTCTTTTGTTAAAATTAATCAATTTCTGTCTATGTGTATGTGTGTGAGTATATGGGTACCACTTGCATGCAGGAACATTGTCCAGAAACAGGCCTTAGATTGTCTGGAACTGGAGTTACATGTGGTTATGAGTCACCATGTGAGTACTGGGAACTGAACCTGGGTCCTCTGCAAAAGCAGTAAGCATTCCTAATTCCTGAGTCATCTCTCCAGCCTCAGATCTAGGCATTCCTTAGTTCAAACATGTTTACAATCCAGATTTACTACCCTCACACATGCGACCTTACCCTTTCCCAAGCCCTCTTACCTGTGCTAATTCAGAAGAACGTCAGATTGGAGAAAGGAGGAAAAGAGAAAGGGAGATGGGAGGGAGGAAAAGATAGGTCCCTCAGTCCTCACTGTGACAACACCTGATAGAGTAGTTCAGAGCTGTGGAAGGAAGAAGAGGCAGAAGGTGGTCCTACTTGGGGTTTTTCCTTGCATATAGTACTGGGCTGACTAGGGCTTGATAGCAGAGAATTCCAAGAGATTCAGAGATCCCTGTGTCCGTGTCCATCCATCCCTGTGTTCTCTCTCCACAATATTTGGTTGCCGAGAGTTTTCCTTGACCTACTCTGTTATCTCAGGTAGCTGCTGCTGTCTGCCTGTTGGTGCAAGTTCGTAAAGGCCCCTGCTGTGGACTGAGTGTCTGCTCCTTTGTTCCCTCAGTTCATACAATGAAGTTCTAATCTTCACTGTGGTTGTGTCTGAAGGTGAAGCCTTTGGCAGGTTGTGAGATGGAGATGGAGCCTCTACAATGGGGCTGGTATCCTTGGAAGGGGATGAAGAGCCTAGAGCTTGCTGTCTGCCATAGGCACAATGGGGAGGTTATCACCCAAGTCAAGGGACCGTACCAGAAACCAATCATGCTAACATGTGGAATTCAAACAGCAGAGGCTAGGAAGCTATGGGCTTTGGGATATAACTCAATCTGTTTTCAAGCTCATGAAATCACCTGGGCTTTAGAGTTCTTGACACATTTGTCAATATCCAGGAGCAAGGAACAGCCTGAGATGAGTGCTGTCTTAAACGACTTAAGTATTCACACGATCCATTTTTCAAATACCACAAACCCTGGTCAGTATATAACTGCATGTCCAGATGTATTGACATCAATGCATTAATTGGAGAAATAACCCCTGACCTGGGAAATTGTCCCTAACAGTCTTACTGGACCAGAGAAGCATGGCAATGGTCCAAAACCATCATTAAAGCTAAAAGCTCCCCTGGGCAAGCATCTCTTACAGGTGGAATCCTGGCCATGACAGCGAGGTAGACAATCACAGGGCCAGGCCAAGGGTACTATGAAAGAACAGCCCTGGGAAGATCACTACAAGAAAGAAAGCAGCCTCCATCCTATGGCCACATCCTTTGGCCAGGCCAAAGCAAGAAAGAACAAAGAAGACTGGAAAATGGGGGAGGGGAGGGTCTGAAAACCAGCTGATGGGGCACTCTGTAAAAACTATGATGTTCATGCTCTCACAGTGTGAGAGCAGGCAGATAACCTGGAAGGTGAGGACATCCCAATCCCATTTCCTTCCAAGTGGATAAGCTTTGAGATAAGAAGCCTGAGAGACCTTCTGGAGAAATAAACAAGCAGGAGCCTTGGACCTTAGTCCCCGGTCTTCAGAGCTGTGCCACTCTTATGTGGTTTGGAGTCAGCTTGGAATTGGGATGGCTAAAGCTATTTCTATAATATGATGAAGTATTCTAGAAGCATGTGTTTCAGAGTGTGATGGCAATGAACCTAACTCTGCATCTACTTTCCACTTTCTATATGGGCTTCTAGGTCTGATAAACCCACTCCTACCCAGAACCCTGACCTTGTGTATCATTAGACCTTGTGCATCTGTGCACATTTCTATGCATGCATGCACATATATGCTTGCATGTTCTTGTAGGTACTTGTGTCTGCATGTATGCATTCCAAATGTGTATATGCATTAATATACTCAGGAAGAGGTTTCCCTGAGACTAAAGCATAGCACTTTCAACAAACAAATCCTCCCAGGGGTTTCTCAGGAAGATTTATATGCTCTGGAATTAGGCTCCCTCTAATTGCTTCAAACTGGTCAGAATTACTCTAAAATAATCTTAATGAGGTACATTCTATATTACTGAGGTTTGACTACAATGAAAGTGAGTTACTTCTAAATACCTGTCACCATTATCAAAAAAGGAAAGCTTACTTTATGAACAGAGAGTGAGAAACCAGAACCAAACTTTGTAACTTAAAATGGGACCTGACTCATCCCGCACAGCTGAAGGCGTAGATGAGGGGAGGAAAATCGCTCTCTGAGGTTTTGGAAACATCTAAAGATGTTTTTTGGTCCTATAAAAAGCCAGAACTGGAGGGTCAACAGTTTCAAGAGGGGAATAGAAAACAGATTTGATAAAGTTTGTGAGGTATGATGGTGCATGCTTAGCTCCAGCACCCAGGAAACAGGCAAACAGTTAAACTCAGCCTTGAATAAATAACGAGCCCTGGGCCAGCTTGGTCTACATTAGATCCCATTTAAAAATATCAATAAAACATTGGGTAAAGTGTGGAAAGGAGAGTCTGTAAGTGTTAACCAGGAGATCATAAAAATTACAGAATTTCTGAGCAAAGCTGGATTGCAAGAAGGGGGACCTTTTCCTCCTACAAGCTGAGAGGTGTAACAGTGCCCCAACCCCCTCGGCAGTCTACTTGGGCTGCACAGCCGACTCTATGCTCTCCAAGTCATTTCATGCAGCACAATCCTAACGTCACCTGCAGAAGCTGAAGAAGCACTGGAAGTCGCTCTGTTGCTTCTCAGCTGTGGTGGGACCACACATTGAGTGTGGGGGGCTACAGGAGTTTGAATGAGCTTTCTCTTTTTACTTTATTTCCCTTTATTTCAGACAAGTTCCTGTGCTGATTCTCAACTTTCTTATTTGTACAATGCAGAAATCTAGAGAATACACAGCTGTATTCTGAAGCCCAAGTGATTTAAGAAGTCTCACACCCAACCTGAAGGAAATCCATGAGAGGAAGACTGTTGTGCAATAACTTCTGTCTAAGCTGCTCTCTCTGCACAACGCCAGTCACACAAGCCAAAGTCTTTCATACTCTTGATGCACCCTCTACCTCAGCACCACCAAAGCCTGTGATTTTAACATGTTGTCTCACAGCCCCAGTGTAGGGTCAGATTTCAGCCTAGCTTTCTTATATCCCATCATGTTGCTTTCAAAACCATGAATACAAAGCTCCATTCTCCTTAATTTCCCTCACTCTGACCAGTGGCTCGGCAAAATGTTATTATATTAAATGCAAAGCAAGGAAGGTGCATGGAGAAGAAAAAATAAATGAATACAGAGAATATTTGTGTTTTTAAAAAAAGAAAACAAAGTTGGGCATGGTGGTGTATACCTTTAATCGCTGTACTTGGGAAGTGGGTGAGCTCCTGACCAGCCTGGCCTGTGTACTGTGTTCTAGCCCAGGGCAACACAGTGAGACCTTTTGTCAAGAAAGAAAAGAAAGCAAGAACAAAACTGCTGGTCTGGAAGAAGCCTAGGGCTTGTTGCTACAGATGCAACATTTTCCAAGATTTCCTTTGGATCTGAGGACAGCAGGCAAGGGCGTCTAACTTGGCTCAAGGCCAACACCTGCTTTCAAGATTTAGAGTACAAAAATTAAGGGCAGTAAAACCCCAGTGAGGAGCTTTGCCAATATGACTGATCTAAATGGAATGCGAGTCTATGAGTCATTTGTAGCTTTAAATACTATAGAGAAAAGAATTTGTACAACGTGTCTAAACAGCTTGGCTTTGATGTGGTGAACTCTTTTTAAAAACACATTGTTCAAATTTATACTGAAATGCAAAGCCCTCATGTTTACAATAATGTTATTGGAGGAACACAGCAAAAAAGTACAACTGTTAACTCTAAAGGCAAGATGTAAAACTTCAGAGCGACAGGGTGATTCCTAGTGCGAATTATGAGCTGTTAAACCTCAAAAGGCAGCATCGGTTAGCAGTGAATGCTCTCGATGCAGCGTGGCCTGAGAGGGGGGTGGCTCTTTATATAATTTGGGGTGAGCTGCTTTCAGAGCTTTCCTTTGCTTTTACCTCAGATGACAACCATTGTATGCACCCCTCTCCCAGCCAGTGTTGTGTTTAATCCTGTTAATTATCCTGTAGGGCTAGAGCAGTGTTTCAAGGGTCACCATTGCTCCTGGGTCAGGCTACAAATTACACATAATGCACTGCACTGAAACAGACTCTCTGTGAGCCAGGTTAACCTTTCCAACACAAAACATCAACATCCGAGTCATTTTTTTTTTTTTTTTATGAGAAACAGAAGGGGATTCTTTAGGATTATAGACATCTGAAGACAACTTTCTCATGAATTCCAGTCAGCTATTTTGGATACACAGGGGGCGGGTAAAGCTGAAGAACAGAGCAAACATACTTTACGTTCTTGTTTACAGAGGAACGGGTGGAGGCAGTCATGACAGCCAGATCACATTGAGTGCAAAGCAAAATGAATAGAGTAAGCTGTAGGCAGAGTCCAGACACCAAATACACAAGTTCCAGTTCTTGAGCCCTGTAGGCTCATTCTAAACTCAGAGTAGAAGTATAAAACATGAAAAGCCAGGAGCCAGACTTACCACAGCCTGACAATATTACAGGTCCCCATGTCTTGTACCAAACACCAGGCCTCCCACCATGATGTTGTTTGGAAGGATTAATCTTTAAGAAGACAGGTGAGGCACACTAAAATGAAGCCTCAGGTTTTATACATAAAGCACTACCAAGGTGAGATATGACCAGGAGAGCAGAAAAATGCTTGATGACTGGCATAGACTTCATGCCTCGGCGCCCAGGTGCCGACATGCCAGGTACCCACAATGCACCTGACTTTGTCCTTTTGCCTGTAGTGTTGACAGACACACTTCTGACCCCTGCCTTCCCGTCCCAATGAGGTATAACCTCATGTGTGAATTCAACTGGTTGTTTCCTTCCTCCTGTACAAGTGGATGCTCTTGAAGAACTTAAGTGGGGAGCAGTATTGAACTCTAGAGAGCAGAGCAGTGTCCAGCATAGCAGAGATGGACAAAGAAGGCAAAGGCAGAGAGGGGTATGAGATGGGCGAGGATCATACATGTTGATCATGTATATATAATACACTGTCACAGTACTGACACTACTTTAATGTGGTTCCTTGTCCAAGCAATTGAAGCCACCTCATGTTGGATTGGCAAAGTCACGGAATAGGCATCCTTGTTTTTCTCTGTCTGGGGTACCTAGGGGTAGGTGTGGTACCCTAACCCTAACCCTAACCCTAAGTTTAAGTATGACCAGGGTATACAGATGAGGTAATAGACAGGGGATCTGAGATCTGATGGACAGTGGCTCTAACCACACTCCATGATGAGAACACCATCCAAAGCTATGTGATCCGTGCAATAAGACCAGTATTAAGACACATGTACAATTTTTGGAGCTTGTCGAACCAAAGAAGCCAGTAGTCAGATCTTTGCCTTACAGTTGCTAAAGAAGTCAATGGTAAGAATTAATGCAGGTAGTTTTGATAGTGTTTGAAGTGGAACCAGCTCCCGAGGCCTCCTAGTCTATGTGGTGTGTCTCCAACCACTGTTTTTAATAGCATGTGCTCAACCAGGATTCAAGAGAAGTGGGTAACTAAGATGGCCAATGCAGTCTTGCTCATGGTGCCCATAACCTGCTGGATGAGTGGCTTCCCTTGGAGTCTAGATTACAAATACTCAGAAGTACACTTGGCAGGCAGTTACCCTTCTACCAAATAGGCCTTTAATGGATTTCTCTCTTCCTCTGAACCACATGAGCAAAAGGTTTAGGTAATCCCAACCCAAATTTCAGTCTTTCATTTGACAGTAAAGTGTGCTTTGAGAGGCCCAGAATCCTGATTACTTAAATCTGTACATTCAGTGCCGTGGGCAAAGGAGCCATGGATGAGGAAAACATTGGCCACACCTCAAAAGTTATGACCTGGGCAAGGAAGTAAACTTGAGAAAATCCCATGGGGGCAAACCAGGGCTCCAAATACTTTTGACACCTCAAACAGACAGGCTCTTCTGCTAAAGGTAGGCCAGACAAGCCAAATGAAAACTCCTAGGAGGGAAGAGCTGGTTGGATTAACAGGTAAAGCCTTTGGCTCAATATAGAATATGCTTCCTTATTGGTCTAGAGTTGTCCACTCGGCTCTGAGAAATACAGCAAGAAAGAATGATCAACCAATTTTGCCGGTGACAGAGGCAGGTCAGGGGGTCTTCCTATAGGGTTGTCAATTATTTATATGGTAACAATGAATGATAATCAAAGATCTGGGCCTTGAATAAAATCTCTGCAAGAAAACAACTCAGACATACAAAATTCCTGCTGATGGGGCTAGGCAGGGTGAGAGTGAGTGTGAGAGGTTATGTCCTAGAACCACTGTGTGAGACAGTCCTGTGTGAGGAGAGCCTCAATAAGTGAGTGCTAATCTTCAAATGAGGACAGTTTCGAGTTAATGTCGGAGCAAATGCGAAGGCAGAATACAGACTGCACTTAGAAAACTGTCACCTTCTCAACGTTCTCTGTTAGTGGAGCTAGGCATCACTGCCACTTACCCACAATGGCCACCAGCATCTCTAGCATAGGAAAATACCTCAGTGATTCCCTAGAGGAATTGCTACCTCCAACTGATTCTAGGAAAATTTCATTCTCTCCCAGGGTGAAGGTATACTTTGGGATTCTATCCACTAATTAAATGGTCTAGATACATTCATAAAGGTCACCTGAGGACTGTTTTATAAACACATACATTCACCTGTCATGTAACACTTCAGTCAGTGATGGAATGTTCACATATGATCACAAATGATCATATGTGACAGCAGTCCTATAAGATTACATTCTCTAGTGATATAAGCTCAACCCAACACGACAGACAGACCTATGGGCTCCTGGGAACAAGCCTGGCATACTCATATAGTGTTACTACTGCAGGTCTTCAAAAAAGATACATGGAATGGCTGAAGTCCAAAGAATTTTTTATGAAGAAAAGGCAATCCCCGCATTTTCAACTCCTGCTTTGCCCCCAAAACTTGAAAATATGAAGCAGCCCTGCAGGCTTTGACTTTCCATCCATAAATGCTAGGCACCACCACCAGTGTCCTTTCATATGCAGACCTGCTTCTAGGGGTGAAATGATGCTGAGGATGGAAAGGTCAGCTCTTCCACTTTGGGCATCCATGCTTCTCATCCTTCCTCACATTCAGTTTCCTTGTCTCCTTCTTTCATAAACAATGGACTTTTCCTTTGGCTTTTCACACCCTTCAGCTCTGAGAGGAGGCCACAGATATTCTCCTTGGGATTTTTTTTTTTTTTTTTAAATATATCACACACCATGAAAAACATAGAATTACAAATCAAACAGAGAAACAGGCAAAGGGTGCCTCTTTGATTCTGCCAAGGAACTTATTTAAATATTCAAATATTACTAAGAGTACATTTATTCCATGAATGTAAGACAAGTCAGAGTAAACTATCACAAGCAGAGAGAAAAACAGTTGATTGTGACTTGAAAGTGGCTCTGGTGTTATATAAACGGGAGCGCCCCAAGCCCTGGAGGCTGCTCTGTGTCTTCCCTGACATAGAAATGGTTTGAGGGGAAAGAACAACAAGAGAAACACAGAAATACAATAGTTGTTCAAAGAGGGTCTCAGTGTAGAACAGACCAGTCTGAAACTTGTGATTCTCCTGTTTCAGCCTCCTGAGGGCTGGGATTGCAGGCTTGTATCTGAGCTGACAGTGTGTGGACTATCCTTTAGCTTCCCCACAACTGTAAAATAAGAAGCAAGCCAGATGTTCAGAAGGCTGGGCACGCATCAGTCCTAGGCTTCATGCTCCAGCTGTTCTCTTGTTTGGTAATTCTTGTATCCCTTTCTGTGTGTTTGCTCATCCAACAATCATTGCTAAGCACTTCCTAGGTATTGTCACAGGGTGACGGAAACTGGAATCAAAGAGCAAGAGGTAGCTTTAGCCACTGCAGGGACAGTGCTGGGGGACTAAGGGCATGTGAAAATGCTGAAGGCCTACAATAATTAGTTGACTCCAAAATTAGTAAACTATGAAAAAGAGTAAAAGACATTTAATTAAATGCCTATGAAAAGCATCATTTCAACAATTTACAAAGCAATGACACATATGGTTATGCATGTTTGTGTCCTATATATTTATACTTTAAATTTGTAGTCAAAGACTAAGGATGGAATTGCATAGGTTTTAATATACTAGAAATGACATAGAGTGGGCATCTCAAAGTCCACAAAGACCCTCAAAGGTTCCACATGTTGGGCAGGACATAAAGAACTCTCATGAAGATTACAGTTTACTGGAGGCAGGTACCTGCCAACATCCGTAACTGCTGTACAAAATATCCAAGCAAATATATCTCAACTGACTTGTAAGAAACAACCCTGAACAGAACCACAACCATATAGAGCTCAGGAAAGATTTAAATACAAACATTTAAAAAGCAGATGGAAAAATACTCTGGAGACCTGCAGAGCCCTGGATAACACTGTCTCTGTGGGTGGCGAATGCCTGTACAGGCAGTCAGGGTTGAGCCAGAGTTCAGTCATACCCCAAACATGGCAGCTCAATTGCCTGTGTGGTCAGCAGAGGTCTTGACTAAAAACCTTCACCTGGATGCACAAGAAAAGCCTGACCCACATCATGGAATCCAAAGACTTTCTTCTTAAATCTTCTTTTAGTTAAAAAAAAAAAAAGAAAAAAAAAATCGAAAGAAAGGAAGGAAGAAAAGAAAAAGAAGGAACTACTTTTCTATTAGCTTCAACCAAGTAGATCGCACTTTCTATTTGCCCTAAGAGTAAGAAGCCGGAGATTGCTCCTAATTCAATTCTATTTCTCTCTTTTGTAGACATTTTATCAAGCTCCTTAATCCCCCCGGCTGGCAATGGCACTAGGTACAAGAGGAGAATGAACTCAATTCTGAAAAGAAAGGATCTCATGACAAAGCACAGAAATAGGCCTTAGGAGGCAATTTCATTTCATTCTTCATTCTTCTCTCTTTTCCTGAGTCCTCTCCTTGGTGCCCATGTGGGGAGCAGGGTGGGAGAGGGCTGGGAAGGGGATGTGATGGGTTAAAAGTGGCCCGGGATAGAGTATACAAAGTTCAAGAGGGTTACCAGTCCTACAAACAGACCCCAGCTGCTTCAAAGTGCCAGGTCAATACATACGCTAGACTTGCTAGGCCCGAGCTTCCCCTTGTGCTTTTACTATGAAATGTGTTGAGATGATGCACAGTGTGTCACACAAGAAGACAAACCAAGAAAAAAAAATTAGCTTTGTGAAGGATGAAAATCTACTAAAAATACATTTAAGAGACTTCAAACGTAAAATCACATTTACAAAATAACTGCTTAATGATTTAGCCAAAAAATGATTCAGGAACACATGGATTAAATTCCCTTCAAAATACATATGGCTTTGCAAACTGGGGGAGAGGCTGCTTAGCACAACACAGCCCTGGGAGAAAGAAGTCTGCCTGTCCTCATGCTGCCATGCCTTTGCTGGTACTTTCTTTAGTGACTGTCAATTGGCTACAGCTGTCATTACCTAAACTGAGCAAGCTCCTGGTAAATGGTTTAACTCTCTTCCCCTTTAGGGAAAGGGTTCAATACTTATTAAGTGATTCTTTCTCACCTCCAATACTTCAAGTTTCAAGAATATAGTCATCTTACTTCTGTATCAAAAGGGAAATTTGCCTTGTCTTAGGCCCAAAGCAAATGGCTTTGCAATAAGTGAATATAGATTGATACATAGGTTTCTCATTTACTTTTAGTCATTAGGAGTTAATATCAATCAAGATAATGCTAGCTCATGCTTTCTTTCTTGACTGAAGATGTATACCTCAGACAGAACGTATAACAAGAAGCTCTGTTTCCCCATCAACCTTTTCTCCATCACACCAACTCCCAGCTCACATCAATATAACATCACTGCCATCAATGCCATTAAACATCACCTATTGTTTCTTGGTGAAATGTTCCGAAAACCAGTAACCCAGTGTCTTTACATGAGAAAATGGAGAACTGAAGGTCAAAGAAAGGCTATATAGCAAAACATGCCAGTCTAGACACCTACTGTCCTTTCTTGCCCAGGTATTTTTCATTATTTGCTTTGGTTAGTTCTTAGGTATCAATGCTGTCTAGAATGTCTCTGCTCCACTGATGACTCTGTCATTCTTCAAGGACCAGAACAAACCCAAGTCAGGGTGCTGCAATGCTGGTATCTGATGGAGTGCTTAAAGTCCATAACTAGGTGACCTTAAAGAGTTAGCTTAGGCCATCTGGATGGGCCTGAGTGAATCAGCTGAAGGGTCCAAGACAAGCAGCAGAAGAAATTGTATCACTGACTCAATCTTTAGCCATGTCTGAGAACTCTGGCCTGCCCTTCCATAGGTGGTCTACCTATGGAATTTAGACTTGCCTGCATAGCTCCCATAGCTGCATGGGCCAATTCCTTGCAGTAGCTCTTGATACCATCTCCCACTGGCTCTGTTTCCTGGTTGAACTTTGACTAACGCACTGGATAACTTTCTCCCGTGTTTCTATTGTTTATTTCATTCTTATAACACACCTAGCTTATTGTTGGCACTGTAACTTTTTTTGTAGGCAGGCTTACACCTCAGATGCTCTTGTAAACTCACAGCACTTAGTCTTACAGATTAATAAGTATGTGCTAGAAGAATTAAACCGCATTGTATAAGAGCAGGACAAGACAGCGTGGAACACTCCCAAAGCAAACTTCATAAAATGCTCAGAGCAAATAAACTTAGCCAACGTGAGTCACAAGCCCAGAGGTCACGCCACCTACTAATAGGTGATTGCTTCTCTCCATGGCACCAGGGCAGTCCTCTGGATGGAGAACACTAAATAGTGATAGGTCCCAGGTACTAACCAGTGGCTGCCTCTGTCTTTACCTTTGCTTCCTGTGACTGTGACTACCCAAAAGCCTCTATATACACATTGCCAAGTACTGCATCGTCACAGACAGCACCCATATCTAACTTTAAAAAAAAATCACCTTTTTTTGTACCATTATAACACATTTATCAAGCTACAAAATAATGACTTCTAATGATATCTCAAACAAATCACCAAATTATGGATCAGAAAGGCAGAAATCAAATATAATAAATTATAAGGGATGCTGAAGCCAAGACAGGTAGAAAGTTTTAGGCAGGGCAAGAACTTTCATCTCCAGACATCTAATCTAGGCTGATTTATACATGGCTTTTTACTAACTCAACAGGTATTTAAGAACCCCTTTGTTACTAGATCATGAGATAACACTGAAAAAGTTTCATAGAAAGTACACTTGGGACATGTTGACTCACACGTTTATTATGTGGCACTTATATGGCATATACTCTTGGGGCTCCGGGGGCCCCCTCACAGGGACTGGGCCCACCTTCTAGATCTAGTTTCCAGAGCAACTGCCAGATGAATGGATCAGCATATTACTAGACTCCAGACAGACCCTCCACATCAGGAGCTCAGGGTGGGATCTAAAGGTGGTTCCTAAACTACAGTGTGGATTCCAAACTAGCACATAGAGCTTTTGAAACTCTGGCAGAGCTTCTGGCTAAGCAGGTCTGAGGCTAAGAGCCAGGTCGATTCCCCTGCCCCCGCCCCCCCCACCCCAGTTTGGTTTTACCGAGACAGGATTTCTCTGTGTAATAGCCCTATCTGTTCTGGAACTAGCTCTGTAGACTAGGCTGGCCTCAAACTCACAGAGATCCACTTGCTTCTGCCTCCCTAATACTGGGATTAAAGTTGTGTACCACTACCACCCTGCTCTAAGCCAAGGTTTATTTATTCAAATGTTTACACAATCAGTAACTTCCTGGTTCACACTTTAAAAGCCAGTGCACTAGAGGGACCTTCTACAGTGGCCACTGGGTGCCAGGCTTTGTAAATGAAACAATTTTATAAATATATATTAATCAGTTGTCCTGATGTACTGAATACATTCTCAGCACTTTGGACTGCCATGTTGGATAGTAGACATACAAATGCCCCTCACTGTAGAAAGGTGTTATAAGGAGTGCCAACCTAGAGCTACAGAGGATCTCACCCCACCCCAAGTTGCATGTGGCAGAACCCCAGAAAGACAGCCTAAAGAAGGTGCCACTGTGGCCACCAGTTCCCCACCGATGGGCAGCAGCAGGGGTGTGTCGATTTAGCACTAGTGAGTTTCTCTCCAAAACAAAGCAGCAAAAGCTAGAAGCAGAGAAGGAGCCCAGGGTGGCCAGTGTGTCTTTTCTTTTTATTCTTTAACCACGCTTCAGGTTAGGAGGATTGGAGAACTCTGAACCTCTGAAGGATCATTGACACAGAAATCCCATAATGAACCAGAAACGGTCTGTCTTTTGAAATGGCTCTTCAAAGTTCTTGCTTTCTTCTACAAGGAAAAAGCCACCCACTGATAATCAGTTCTTACCAGAACTGTCTGTGAGGGGTGTTTGCACCTCCTGACTTAATCTATAGCCCGACACTCCTCGGTCTTTTCTTACCCTTCTTCACTGGTCCCCTCCCCGCTAAACCTTCCTTTCTCTCTAAGTAGTCAGTAGCTGCTCCAGTACTCAGCCCACAAGCCACTTCTGTACTTGGTGATTTCTTAAAAACATTTATTTAGTTATTATATACAGTGTTCTCTACATGTATTCTTGTACACCGGAAGAGGGCATACAATCTCATTATAGATGGCTATGAGCCACTATGTGGTTGCTGGGAACTGAACTCAGGTCCCCTTGAAGACCAGCCAGTGCTCTGAAGCTCTGAGCCATCTCTCTAGCTCCTCCCTAGGTGATTATAAACACACCAGTGAGCTTAAATTATTTACACCATGTTGGTGGTGTTTAAAAAAAAAAAACAAAAACCCAAAACACTCATTTCTAGATAATCTTCTTTCCCCAACTACCCATTCACCCTGTGGAGCGCAGGTAAGCCTCTCAGGATATATAAATCCAACATCACCTCCTCCTACAGATCTGTTCTAGGTCCATCTGCACATTAATGAGGACGAGACCAGTCTATCAGTGGCTTTGACCCAATACTTTAGGCACTCTGCACTTCATTTTCAGCCACACGACTGTCTAACAGTCCTTAGGCTCTGCACCCAGTCCATCCATCACA
This sequence comes from Sigmodon hispidus, assembly GCA_004025045.1. Classification (NCBI taxonomy): domain Eukaryota; kingdom Metazoa; phylum Chordata; class Mammalia; order Rodentia; family Cricetidae; genus Sigmodon; species Sigmodon hispidus. The sequence continues at coordinate 152,270 of PVIH01002676.1, forward strand.
CCTCCTCTTCTGTTGCCAGGTGAGGAATCACCCCGTCTTACTGCCTGATTTCTGTTGTGGACTCAGAAGTGGCCTTTCTTCGTCTGTCCTTGATGGCTATACCCACTTCCTAGGGCTGCCCCAGCAAATTATGACAAATGAAGAACCTGAAACCAATAGAAATATAAGCCACAAGAGTTTGGAGTTTGAGATGTGTCAGTTGAGATGGATCCCTCAGGAAGTACAGAGAGAGTCCATCACGTTGCTGGGGCATTGGGAATCCTTTGGATTCCTAGCTTCTTGCCCACACCCTAGCTTTACCTCTCTTCCTGTGGCCCATGCTTCTCTGACTATCTCCACCTTGACTTCTCTGTAGAAGGTAGTAGACTTCTCTGACTACCTCCATCCTCTCTTGAATCAGGATACTCGGCATGGGATTCAGAACTTGGGGGTGGAGTAGCTTCTGAAGAGACCAGTCAGCCCACTGTGCCACCTGACAGACCATTGCGACCCAGAAGCCTCCTACAATTCTTTCGAAAGGTGGGTGCTCTAAGGGCACTTGTCTCCTTTAGGGACCAAACAAGGCATGTGTGACTGGGCTTCCCATTATTCCATTTTTAACTCTGATGGCTCTACTGGAGGAGACAAATTGTGAGCACTCTGCTACTGCCTGCAGCCAGGAGGTGACATGAGACGGACAGGTTGGAGAGGTCGGAAAGAATTAGAAATCCAGTTTTCTACAGCAGCTTCTGAGATGTCCCTGGGCAGGTTTATATATAATTTCAGAAGCTTCTAAAGAGATCTGCACTGAGGAGACAAATGTGCAAGTTATTGGTCTATAAACAGTAACTAAAGCCTTGGGAGGGGAAAAAAAAAAAAAGAGGCCTTAGAATCCAGGCACTCAGGAAGCAGATATTTAGAGGTGGACAAGGCAGAGGACACTCAGAAGAAAACATGCAGGGAAGTCCAAGCAGGAGGAAGGCGGGAACAGCTGGCATCGATCGGGAGGGTAGGGAGGGGTAGAAAGGACTGGGAAGGGGGCAGGTGAGGCCATAAGGTAGGTCCAGGCAAGAAGAAGAAGGCTCTAGGCCTCAGCAACACTGAGATGGTAGGAACTGAGGCAGATGTACCTCATGAGAGGCAGCCACTTCCTGGTGGATTCAATTCCTCTGGGAAGGGCAAATGTGAACAGAAAAGGGTAAGAGCTGGAAGGCCGTGAGTGGTGGGTTGTTTTTTTGGTGGATCTGCTCCTCCCTCACACTCCAGAAGGAGAACTCTCTTGGGATGGAGGCAGCAAGGAAGAACAGCAATAAAAGAATTTCCAGGGAAGATTGGGCAGCTGAGAGGAATGGGTTTTCCTAGCATGAATGAGTATGGGACAGGCTCAGTCTTCAGCGGGGAGGTGAAGGCACTTACTTCCTCCAGGATTCCATGTTCTCAGGGATGTTCGTAAAGGGCTCAAGGCCTCTCTCTAGTGCATTGTAAGCACATACTAGATGGTTTCCCCTCCACCTCCCTCCCTCCCTCCCTCCCTCCTGCCAGTCTTGTCTTCCTGCTTTCTCTCTAGAAAGATTAGCATCTCTGATCTTTACCACTTCTTGCATAAAGGAAGATTAAATTCCAACCATACGTTAATTTTGATAAAATTCTCTTATTAGAAGTAGAGATGAGAGAATTTAGCAAGATGGCCCTTTGCCCATATACAGAAATGATTAAAGACTAGGTTGCAATTAGACTTGGAGCGGAGTAACAGAGAACACATTTATGAATGGGTCTTCTTCTCACAGTTCTACTGTCAGGGCTAATTACTTGTATTAATTAGAACTGTCAACACATGAATATGCTTGTTGAAGCCATTTCCTATGGTAAATTGTGAGACTTATAAATATCAAGACACTCGGAAAATGCAGACGTTTACTTATTAGCAGCTCTAAGTGATGTAGAAGAACTGACTGACCGCACAGTGAGCCTTGGGAACTGAGTGCAGACCGGATCCTTGTCAATGAAGCTGTTCTTGGTTCTTCCGTGCTGAGGCTATAGGTTAGTTCAGCTCTGTGAGGAAGTGGTTGGTGTGACCACTTGACAAGGACTTCCTGTGTTACCGCAAGGACCTAAGCTGCCCTGGGGGTGCCTCTCTCTTACTAGTCTGAACTTGACTGGAAGGCAAAATGCAGCCAGTGCTGAAGCGAAGGAAGGGAGAAAATGTCAGAATTTCCCCTGTGTTATCTTAGCTAAGAGGATAGACTTAGCTTTTCCGCAACATGGCTCCTTCCTCTGGAAAACTGGGGACAGCAAGACCTTGAGAAGGGTGTGGTGAGCCTCACACATCTCCACTGCGTACGTTAAGATCAGGGAAGAGGAGAAAGGAAAAGGAGGTGGGGGAGGGATGTCCTTGTACCCTGTACCTCCCACCTCAGGCATGCATCTCAGATGCACCAGTGGGACAGAAGCCCCTGTCCACAAACCCCTATTAATCCTGTGGTGTCTGTCCACTGCGGAAGGAGCCAGGATTCCAGGCTTGGGTGACTGCAGAGCCAGGCTGCATAAAGATTCACCACAGATTCAGTAACATGCCTGCTAAAATTTCTGGTTTCCCTTTTTTCATCTTACATACATTTTAAAGCATGGCAGGCAATCTCTTGATAGGCAGAGTTGAGCAGGCTGGCAAAATCTCACCTGATAACAATTATAAAATACCTAACATAAAACCCATTTCAAATTAAGGTCAGATAGTCAAGATGTATCGGTTCAGTCCTCCCAAGTAATGACTGGGCAGCAATCTATAAAAGACAGGCTTATTTCTGTCCTATAGTCTGCTCTGCAAAATCTCAGAGACTCAAGTTTCTCTCTGCCGGTAGGAAGAGCTGCAGGCAACACTCTCTGATCGCCCATAACCAGCACTGCCAAGGTCCCTCCCAACTTAAAGCCACCATATTCCAGAAAATAGCAAGTTGTCAGAGTTAGAGCCGTGCACTAAAAATTCAGTTTTGTAAACTTACAAAATGGGTCAACTAATAAGATGTTGATAATCTTTAATTCTTTCTAAAAAGAAAATACCCAAACAACACCATAAGAATCAATCTGGTCCAAATTTTAGAGCATGAAGATAATCTAACTCAATTTGGCACAGCGGTATACACCTGATTCCTAGAACCTGGGAGGTAGGAGGATAGAAAGTTCAGGGCTAGCCTGCACTACATGGTAAGATCTTTTAGTAAAACAACAACAAGGGCCAGGGTGCATCTCATTGCTTAGCATGCTTAGGGCTCCATGTGTAATCCCTGACACCAGAAAAAAATCATAACACATCCAAAGAAAATGTATCTGAATTACATAAATGGCCACCCAGTACAAGGTAATAAGAAAACACTGGCATCTCTAGTGCCGTGCACACTCCTCCGACCATAGTGGGTAGTAACTCAGAGACTCTTTTACCCAGAGAGTGAGTTGGAACTGAACTGCTACCAAAGTCACACACCCGACCAACATATAAACACAAGAAAAGATGTGCAACTTTATTACTATTTAGTACAGTTGCCTGAAGGTCACAGTAAGATGTTACTGCACATCAGCTGACTGGCTGAGACGTGAATAACAAAACAAATCAACAATAACAACAAATCCTAAGAGGAACAGTTGGCCCACTGACATGGAAGGTACTGTGCCAACCCTTCAAGGGCCTGCAGATCAAAGCCACAGGGTCACACCACTTCACAAGCACTAGGATGAATCTGATAATCTAAAAATGGGAAGAGATAATAATATCAGCAACAATGTGGAGAAACTAGCACCCTCATATTATGAGGTTCTCCATGTCTGGCTTCCCTCACATTACCTGCTTCCGGGTTCATCTGTGACTCAGCATTTATGATTGCCTTACTTCATGGCCAAATGTTATTCCACAGAACAGATGAAATACATGCCATTTGTCTGATCATACCTGATTAAAGTTATGTTGACTTGATTATGACAATGAATTTCTGCATACACGTTTTTCTATAAGTTACATTTTTCTCTTTTGGAAACTGCTGTTTGGCATGTCAGCGTTAATTTTTTTTTTCTCCACTCAAGTAAGTGACAGCCTGTTGTCAAAAGTTACTCTGTCATTTTACAGTCGCGACATCATGGCATGAGGGTGCTGATTCCTTTATATCACTGTTAGTATTTAATTTTTTTAAGTTATCATAGTCATCCTAGTGTTTGTAAAGCTCATGCACTTGAAGGATTGGTGGCAGGGTACCATTTCTTTTTGGTAGACCATTTGGGTGTCTGTGGAGAGGCATCTGTTCAGATTATTCACCCATCTTTAATCACGCTCTCAGTCATTGTTGGGTCTGCAGAGCTCTTGGCATGATGCAACATGTTTCCTTATCAGACAATTTGCACAATCATGTTTTCACTCCTTGATGGTGTCCACGATGGCACCAAGCTTTTTAATTCTGATGAAGCCCTACTTATCTACTCATGTTTTGCCGCTATATTTTGGTTCCACTGGTGGGCACAGGTAGGGATTTATATGTGCACCTGTCACACAGTTATCTCTTCACTTTACGTGGCTGCTTTCACCTCTGACCTGAGATTACTCACCACCAACAATGACCACTCTCTGATCTTGTGCCAATAGACTGGCTCTTTGGGCTTGTGCTTATAATTGACAGGAATTTGTGTGCAACTCATTCTGTTCCTTTCCCAACAGCATCAGAAAGAAACTGCAAGTGAGCTGATTCTTACCAAAGCCTCCTTAGAGATGGGGGATTTCATAGCCATCTAACATGCCTTATTGAGGCCATGGGTGGTGATGTTGGTACCATTTCCAAATGGAAGCAGAAGAAAATAGGCACAGAAGCAGATGTGAAGACTATGCACAAAACAGGACAAAGGCTATAGAGTGCACTGGGTTAGCTACAGTAATGCACAAAGATGCTCTAAATAATGAAGCTGAGTCTGCCATCTCTGAGGACCACCCTGCACATTGCAGCCTTGCCCAACTTCCCCTTCCTGTGGCAGCTTCTGCCATTTGTCCTTATAACATTCTTGAGTCAGATTTTCCTGCCATCTGTTTTGGGTCAAAATACATAATTTTGATGATTATAATTGATAATTAGATGATTCTAAGCCCCAAATAATCCTTTAACTATGCTTACTAGAATCCAGTAAAATTTACTTAAAGAGGCAGCCTTTGACCTCAAGACTGTGCTTCCTCACTAGGTACTTTTAGAGGCACATGAAAATCCCAGGATCTTACTGACAATCCTCCAAGGTAGCTGAGGAATAATTAGTGGGCAGACCATACAGTATTTTCTTCTAAAGAATTTGGCTTATATTTGGACTGAATATCACACTGGAAACGTGAATCTGGATGATGGTAGAGTTTAGAATGCTGTGTGTGTCCCCAGGACTCTCTATATTGAAATGCAATCCCTAGTGTGAGGTGTCAAGTAGGTAGAAACCTAAGCTGACTGTGGTGTTTGAAGATGGGATCTTACAGAGAATGATGAGAATTAGAGCAGAGGTTCTCAACTGTCCTAATGCTCTGAAAGGGTCATTTGATCACCAGGAAGTTGTGATCTGTGCTGGAATCCCAGTGACTTCACGAAGGTGAGACAGGAGATATTGTACCAGTGTATGCCCTGTGCCTCACACCACCTGGAGGCCATCAGCAGGAGGCCAACACTAGACGCAGGCTGTAAGCTTATGCCTCTATAACTATAGCCCGAATAGACCTTTCTTCTCTATAAATCACCCAGTCTGGAGGACTGTATTATTGGCGACAGAAACCAGCGTAGCACAGGTGATATGGTACAAACAGTTCAGTATAGAGAGCAGAACAATACAGATTCCAGAGTAAGCGTGGGGACTAACAGGCCGCATGGCTCTCAGCCAATGACAGCCTCTCTTTCTAGGGTGCCAATGTCGTCTGGCCCAGCCATCTTCAAGACTTTCACAGAGTGATAGTCCAATAATAGCTGTGTTAATGAGGACTTTTTAATTTTACAGGCCAAATTGCTGCCAAACAGCTCATAGACTAGGCCTCTTTCTGAGCCTAAGTGTCAGCTGAGCCCTTCTTAAATGGCACAGCCCTACCATCACATTATAGCCAGCTCTAATTAGGAATGAAAAAATTTCATTCCTCTCTAATAAGAAACATCTTAAAAGGCAAACATTTTTTAAAAGGCACTATAAGCAATAATCATTAAAATTCATTGCATTATGTTAACATTCTTCAAAAGTCTTAAGCCTAGAGCACAGCATACGTAAAAGTCATGCTATTTTATATTTTCTTAATTGCATAAATTTCCATAAGAGCTGGGATGTGATGAAAGTGAGTCTTAATGGCTTCTTTTACCCTTCTGGAGACAGATAAGGAAACTATATGTGTGGAAGGGGGACAGAGAAACCCACCTTACTCATACCTTTGTACAATATGGGCTTTCCATATGCTAATAAATTTAGACATACAAACTTTAGGACAGCCAGCTAAATGTTAAAGTGGGTAGGGCTATGTGTATCTTCAACTTTAAAAAACAAAAACAATGGGGTGCATATGGGGTGTCATGGTACATAGATGGATGGGTTGGTGCACACTGTCTATCCTAGCACTCTGGAGGTAGAGGCAGGTAGATCTCCCTGAGTTTGAGACCATCCTCATCTACAGAGGGACATCCAGAACAGTCAAGGCTGCAGAGTGAGACTCTGACTCAAACAAGCAAAGAAACAAACAGAAAAACCTAAATTTCTACTCTGTTTTTACAGATGCAGAAGGAAAGGAGAACATCCCAAGCTGATCCTTGGAGCTCTGTTCCCACCAGCAAAGCTGTTCTCAGCTAACTTGGGAAGTGGGGACGCAGCCCAGTCTTCTACCACACAATTGCCTGTGCACATGTATGACCCATCTGCTAAGGATCCCGACTTAGGGGCCAGAGCATTTCAAGAAGCTGTGCAACTGATTCTTACAGGCAGCCAGTGTTGAGGACTACTCAGCACTCTGAGGAACAGTGCCCTTTACTAACCTGATTTGAAAACTCCATGCTTACCTTACAGTCCTTGGGTACCCAATCACCACTCATACAAGCTAAACTAACCAGAAAAGATTGTCTCTACTGATGGGAAAGCAGTGAGGCCATTGCATCTGTAAATATACCCTTTCTCTTTGATATGAACTATGTTGTAGGTAAAGTCTTGCCTTAATTCTTAATATTGTCTTCAAATTCTATGGAAAGGCAACATATATAGTTGAATGAATGCTACTTGCAGGTTAGAAAAAATTTGGAGAGTTTACATTTGGAGAGCATTTTCCAGCTACCCACTAAAAAGACTGAAAATAACCGTAAAACCTGTCTGTAGTGAACATTTCTATATAAGTTTAACATTAGCTAAAAAGATTAATAACCAGCACTTTATAAAGTTTAACTTATTCTTTTGTGAATGTTTTACAAAAACAGACCCTAACATTTAATTTTTTTTTAATTTTAATTAAATTGGAATGAACAGAATGCACAATAAAACCTAAAATCGTCAAACATTTATCGCACTTAGTAGACTATGCAAATTATTGCTGGTGATGTCATCATCAGGGGCCGAACTGCATTTCTCACACATGTATACCTTAAGATTGTAAATCTAAAATCACTCGATGTGATTAAATTAAAATAAGGCTTTCAGAATGCTCACAGGTAGAAGATTTTATGATTTTATACCCCAAACCCATACTACATGTACACAAAGCAACTCAAAATAGGTAGAGAAAAACAAAGTCTAAAAAGATAAAAGTACTAAAACACACACGAAAGAAACTACAATAACAACAGAACCAGGAGAGAAGCTCCATAATACTAGTCTGAGGAAGATCATATTACACATAAATACATGCATATATATCATATATGTTGATATAACCCCCCAAACACAGACTTTAACAATAGTGAAATGACAAATGGAAACTCAAATTTAAAAAAATCTTGCATAGCAAAGGAAATCATCAATAAAATAAACCATATAAAACTGAGAAAATGCCCTAAACTATGGATATAAGGGATTAATATCTATAATATACATTAAGGTCTAGTATTTGAACAACTCAACAGCAAGAAAAAAAATGACCCAGTCTAAAGACAGATAAAGGGTCTGAGCAGACATCCCTGAAAATCAGACATGCAAAGGACCAACAAGTATTTGAAAAAAATTCAGTGTTACAACAAAGAAAATGTACATTAAAACCACAATAAGCTATCTGTCACCTGGTAAATATTGCAGAGGATGTGGGAGAAAGAAACCCTTCCTTGATGGCAATGTAAGTCAGTGTGGCCTTTATGCACAAGGGTATGGTGGTGGGGACAGGGAGCTGGCTTGCTTGGTAAAGCGTTTGCTGTACTTGTGAAAACGTGAGGACCTGAGGTTGATCCCCAGTGCACAGGCTAAGAAGCCAGGGCTCTGTCCCACACCAGGAATCCCGGCCCTGGGGAAGTAGGAACAGGAGGGTCACAGGTCTTGTTGGCATGCCAGTCTAGCTGAACCAGGGAGTTCCAACCAGTATGGAGCCTCATCTCAAAACCAAGGTGAAGGGCAATGGAGAAAGAAATCTGATCGTGCCCTCTGGCCTCTTCCTATGCACACATAAACATGTACACATGTATAACACACACACACACACACACACACACACACACACCTGTGAATGAGAATCTTGATTCATTTGGATTCTGGCCATTCTTTCTTTGGGGATTAGTTTAACAGAAGAGAGAGACTACCCTAAAAGTGGACCATTCCTGGGGCTTGAGTGAGTGCTGGATGGCACACAAAGAGCTGTCTGGGTCATTCCTCCTTCTCAGTTTCCTGACTCTGGGTGCAGTGATGGACTGTACTCTTGAACTGTGCTTCAGAAGGAACCCTTTCCCCTTAAGCTGCTTTTGTCTAGGCATTGTATCTCAGCAACTAAAAGCACGTGGGTTCCTTAAAATGTCAAAAGTAGAACTAACATAAAATCCAGAATCTCAGTTCACGGGCATTTATTTCCAAAAAGACAGGACATTCAGTGTTTTGAAGAAACAGCTGTACTTTAACAGTCTGGCAGGATTCACAACAATCAGCATGGAATCCACCTAAGAGCCTGTGAATGTATAAGTAATAAAGGAAATAATATATACACAGAGTGAAACAGCTGTTCCCATAAAAGAGAACCCTAGCATTTGCAAAAGCATGATGGACTTAGACTATGTTGGGTGAATATACCAGGCCTGGAAGTTAAATGAATCCTCCTTATCTGGGTAAAATAGTGGGTACCAGGAGCAAGGGGCATGCTGATTAACTGATCATACTTGTGTGTGTGTGAGAGAGACAGAGATAAAGTATTCTAATTTGTTTGAACGAGCTATTCCATACTATACACTTAATTTGAAACATCATGCTGTTCATGGACAAATATACACAAACTTTGCCAATCAAAGCAATTAATTTCTAAAAGAGAAGCTGTTAGAATGAGTCCTTATTTAATCTAAATAGTGTTCTTGTAAGAGGGAATTTGGACCATCAGAGACACAGGAACAGAAAGGAGATCACATTGAGGGTGTGGATGATAGGTCACCACCTGAAAGTCAGCTAGGTAATTCTCATGAGAAACCAGACTTGTTAGCACCTTGGCATTGAACTTCTAGCTTCTGGTGGCTCCATCTACCCACCCACCTATCTACTCTATATGTTCTGTTGTTTTAGATAAACCTAATATATACCCCAAACTTTAACTTTATGAATTTTTTGTGAAAAAGCTGTTCAGCACCTGAGTAATTTGTCTGACAGCATTTCACATAAATATGCAGACTTTGCATATGTGATGTGGCATATGTGATATAATAACTAATGTTATTATATCAGTTTGGCCATTCATGGGGAAAAATATCTGTATCCTGAGCTTTAAGTAAATAATTGAATTTGCATATCTCTATTTTACTGTTTTCAAAGTTACATGTTTGCCTGTCTTATAGCTACAGAGAACAGAGAATGCATGGTTTTTAGAAAATACAAGTCTTGACATTTTTAAGGACAGCCCTTATTTGGTCTCATTAGTAGGCTAGTTAACTGACAGGCAAGCATGTCTTAATTGCTCATTAACTCTGATGATGTTCCTTTGTCTGTGTCAAGGTCTGGGAGAGAGTACAGGGCAGTTACAGAAATGCTGATTCTTGGGGGACAGCTGAAACACGTTTTTAATCCTAGCTTCAAAATTTCTTGCTAGGGTAGTTATTTTTTTCTCCGGCTAATAAGATGAGCCATGCTGGTGATTAAATATTATTTTCTGGAGCCACATGATCTTTCTTTGTCATTGATTAAGAAAACCATCCTTGGTTAGATTGTAATCTGCAAAAAATGACAGCTGACGTAAAAGGCACTCAGAGAACATCTATTTCTGGGACTCTCTTGCCTCTCCCCACAGCCTCACTCACTCCACGCAAGACCGAGCAGTAAATGTAGATATTGTTCCAAGGCCTCTTGGGAACTCCACTATGCATGTGTTTATATACACCAAGACTCACTGTCCACATGCTTGTCTATGTGCTACATCATTTATGTAATATTTATATCAAACATTAAAATAACAATTAGCATTATAATAAAATAACATAAATCTGGTGACTGAGGACTAGAGAATGTCATTATCTTAGAAATGTCACAGTCTCAAAATGGGCTTTGCTAGACCCACATTATAAGTCAGGGACTTAAGTCCCTTCTCATCCCAAAGCATCCTTTACAACAACAAATTACCAGAGGTCTAAGATTTATCTTTGTGACAGCACAGTGTGCTAAAGCAGGTACCTGCTTGCCCCCAGTGGCATGGTTATACAGATGCTTCTCCTTCTAGAAGATACTCAATACACACTTTATTTCCCTTACTGCCTACCAGCTGGTTATGGTTTTTTAGTATCACTCTAGGTAAAAGCAACTAGCTTTCTTTCTGAGTCATCTGAAAGGAAGCAAAAACCAAAGCAACATAACTACTGATTGATCTTTTTTGGTGTTTTGACTTTGTAAATAATCCCAAATGAAGCAACGTTAATGGTCAACCCTTACTGTTTTCAAATAACACAAAATCACAGTCTGCAGGGCAAAAAAAATGCTCTTCCACAGAATGTGAGTCCAACTCGGAATCCTAGCCTTCTAAGCACCGCAGAATCTTTCATTGAGAAGAATCAGAACAGACAGGAAAAGGATGCATACAGAAAGACTCCTGAAGCTTCACATTTTTTTAAGCTGTGACATAAACAGAGATGATCAGTAATGAGCTGAAACAATGTAAAAGTAAGTCTAGTGTGTTCGGGAACCCATAGAGATTGCTGTGCTTCACTCAGTTTGGTGCTACTATAAAAATGTCACAGGATTATTCTTGGTGCAGACTTACATATCTCTTAGATATACCTAAGCATGAGGATGCTGGGCTATGAGAGACTCATTATCTGCATTAGAAGAGGCCAAGCTTCATATGACCTCTAGTGTGATGGTTCTAGTTCCCTGGCATCTTCAGCAGCATGTGGCATTTCTTTTAGCTGTTCTAATACACATGTGTAGCCACATGGTGTAGCCTCATTAAAGTTTTAGGCTTTTACATTTCCATGATGAGCAGTGATGGCGAGCACTTTGAACAGGTAAAGATGATGGATGGTGACTTAAGTCAGAAAAATGTTTATTCTTGTGGTTATATGGCTACACAGATATGTGAAAAAAATCACTGAGGTATATGCCTACAATTTAGGCATTTTACCAATACGTGCTTTTGTAGGGGAAAGAAAAGAAATCAGTGTAGCAGTGTAGTCATCAGGAAAGGTGAGACCAACCTCAGCTACATGGCTTTGGTAAGAGTGTGAAATCTGGCTCCAAAGATAATGAACTAAAAGAAACAAGAAACATACCCCCCCCAAAAAAAAAAGAAAGGAAGGAAGGAAGAAAGAAAGAAAGAAAGAAAGAAAGGCAATGACAATGGGATGGCGAGATATGGCTAAGATGCTCTGGGCTCTGCTTGGTCTCTTTCATCATGTTACGCAGCCACAAATACCTTGCAGAAGCTACAGATAAATGGATAAGGTACCTTTTCCTCACAGTTACGAGATTGTAGAGAGCGAGGCAAAAAACATTTAATAGTTTGATATTGCATGGCTTTATATTAATAACATTTTTCTTTATAAATGTTCTATATTATTAACAGAACTTTTAAAACCAGAATAAGTCAAACAAGAAAGCATAAGTCACTACATCTTGTTTCTGAAAAGTAAAGGTAACTAATACTTTGTTAGATATGATATTGATGGGAGCAGATGAAATTTTATTAAGAAAACCATGGGCACACCACTTCTCACCAGGCACATGTTAGTTCCCTTCTTTGTCCTTTTGCTGGCATCGTATCAATCTATATGATGACTTATTTAACCTATTTCCTAATACTGCACCATTATACCACTTGAGGTTTTCCAAAGCAAATGATTACAATGTAATTTAAAGTAGCTTAACATTTATATTAGCCTCAGTAACTTTTCCAATGTTGGATCTTATATGACTGCAAAACTACATTTAGATATCATGGGTGGTGCACCAACTGAAGTTGGTAAAGATTCATAAATGCATGTAGTCTGACTCTCACATCTGGCTCTTTGGAGGGAAGGACAGTGGGAATAAGAAAGTGAATTTTGTGAATCTACAATACACAGAAACGAATAATGTGATCCACGGTTTTTCTCATTAGTGGACAGCACAATCAATCACACAGCAGGTGGGATAACACACACAAGTAGGACTGAGATTCAGCAGAGGCCTGAGCAGATGGACAAAATGTCCTCGTGTAGACACTTGGTACTGTGTAATTATCAAGTGAGGATTCTGTGAGGCAGTTCCACGGGACACCATCTGAAGGTACCCATCATGTGAGGTTCGTGTGAGCACGCAGACTCCTTCACATTATGAATCACTTCTAAGAGGGAAACTACTCAAGCCAAGTACTATATAATATAGTATATAATATATATGTATTATTTTCCCCCAAGCAGGCATGGTGGAATATAGTCTCACTGCTTGGTAGGACCACTTGAGGTAAAACTAAGCAACATAGTGAGACTTAATCTAAAACAAAACAAAACAAAACAAAACAAAACAAAAACAACCCCCCCACACACACAGGATTTCCAAATGGTCATATGCTCATTCTGACAGTTTTTAATACAAATAAATAACCCCCTAGTATCTTGCTTCTGACTCTACCTATGTAGTATTTAAGATGAAATCTTCCCATACAAGGAGGTAAATACTTCCCAACAGAAATAATTTTTTTGTGGTTCCAGAAATAATTCTTATCAGGAATTTTTGCTTAAACATAAATCAAAATGTTCAAGCTATCAGAACAATAGAATTGAACCAGACATCTAGAAGCAGATGTCCCTCTGTGCTTTCTATTGCTTTAACAGAACATCTGAGACTGCATAATTTACAAAGGAAAAGGTAAATTTGGGCTAATAGTTCTGTTGCCTAGAACAAATAAGAGCATGGCATCAGCACAAGCCTGAAATGTCATCTAATAGCGAGAAAAAGGCAGGCAGGCATTTAAGAGTAGACAGAAAGGGTATCCCGTGCGGCAGCCCACCTTCTAAGGAACAAACTTCACTTCTCTTGAAAAGCATTGATTGCCAACAGTTCTTTAGCACCCTCACAGACCATATCTCCTCTTGTGTTATACTAGGAATTAAGCATTCACATGATTGGCATGGGTAAATTACATCTAACCCAGAGTAAGAATTAAAGATGGAGGTCAAAGACACATGACCATTCTCACTATGTAACTTAGCAAAGAGCTGTCCATAGAGGAGGCATACAGTGCCAAGTCTTTGGCTTTTCCAATCCAAGATGGTGACAATGTAAATGAAGACAGGGCCCTCTGGTTCAGTTTTACACACTGACTGTGCTGAGGGAGGCAGACAGTTATGCTGATCTGTGCTTCATGCCATAGCTCCAGTGATCTACATGATTCCTCTTTCCCAGACTAGCTGCTCATCCCATGTAGAAAGAGAGACATCTGTCAACTTGTCCGGCATTTTCCACTTAGAATATGACCCTTCTGGGTAAGTCACGTAACTTGTTTGTGTGTTTGTTTAATATCTAGGATAACGAAGGTAACTGAAAACATATACTTCACAGGGCAGGTGGGTATGTGAGCCTTTTTAACATAGCATTCATTTTCTATACTTGGTATCCTGGAGAAGCTTCACCAAAATGTTTACATGTAGCTGCAAGGACATACCCCAAGAGTGAAGTAGTTTTTCTCTACAGATTACTTTAGATTACTCTCTCTCTCTCTGTGTGTGTGTGTGTGTGTGTGTGTGTGTGTGTGTGTGTGTATACACACAAATACAACACACACATTTTACCAAATGAGTCATCTCCCTAGTCCCAGGTTTTGCTTTAAACGTCTTTTTGCTTATTTTTATTTCTTCACAGTGAAAATATGTATTACTTTATAACCATAAAATACTACCTCAAACTGAAAAAGCCATAACTTATTAGCTTAGGTGCCCATCTCTTTTCTGTGTTTAGCATCACCCACCCTGAGGCTATTTGGAAGTCAGGTTGGACTTTTTCCAGTATAGGAGTAAAATATTGCTGACTTGCATGATGAGACAAAGGTCCATATGCACAAAACTCACAGCATGTACGAAAGTGTGCTGGTGACTTGCACCAGAATAGTCTCTTTGCAGGCTTCGAAAGGCTGAATAGTTCACAAAGTGTGGGTCTGACCTAACACCTTCCAGAAGAGCACCTTACATGGGCCAAGAAAACCCAGCCTGCTCCACACCTGCTCCCTGGGACAGAAACTGTCAGCAGGATGCATGCCATCATTATCAGACAAACAGACCATGAGTACACTGAACCTTAGGTCTCTTTGACTCCCCATCATTTAAAATCAACATGTCACCTCTGGTAGCCTCTGAGGTCAGTTTCTATTCTAGAACATTCCAATTCTGTTTGAAACTGCCTGTCTTGTTCTCTATCATTTTGTCTAGAAATAAGGTAAACATTTTACTTTTTAAATTAAAAACAGTCAATAGATTCCAGCCTTAATTAGTTTAAGGGTCCAATGACATCATAATATATGAACAGCAATAAATTAGGCAAAGGATCTTAGGAATACTATCTCTCCAACCTCCCAGACTTGAGTGGCATTTACATGCTTAATACAATCAAAAGCATAGAATTTTATTAAGACCCAAAGGAACTGAAACTCAATTAGAGGATAAAATATTAAGATACATCCTTGAGACACACTACATATTATTTTGAAGTATGCTTACAATGCTTAGAAAGAACTCAGAAAACTTCTATTAAAATATGATTTTATTAGCTGAAAGTATCAACTACTTAGTATAGATATAAAATGTAGGACCTTTAGTTAACAATCAAATAAGAAAAAAGGAGGCACTGCTTGTTCTGTGTCACTGTTTTAGTCCCAGTACAAAGCTCCAAAACCTTTTCACATCTCCCGATCAATGAGAATACAGGATGCAGGCAACAGTTCTGGTTCTAAATTTTTTAGAGAAATGACAAGCAGGCCAGCAATTAATGGCTTTCTCGAATTACCTTATAAAGCAACAAATACACATATCAGTAGTTTCTTAGATTAAACTTGCATAAATAACCGGAAGATCCAAACAGCTGTATCAGTAAGCTCTTAGGTGTAACCCTTGTTCTATTGGTTCATACAGTAGCTCATGGTTGTTGTAGCAGGTTGGCAAGTAAGGCTGCCAACTGTGACTTCACTTAAGTTACAGGCTACTTCCTGCCTCTCCTGCACCCACTACATTGCCTAGCTGAGTTACAGTAGGTCAGTTAACGCTCCTGTTGCCCATCAAGGTGCAGAGTATTCCTACCTCCATAGCAAAGACCAAGAACTATCCACAATTTCACCACACAGTTGCTTCACCCTTAACCCTATTAGGGGGGCTTGGGCGAGGATCTGTGAGATGCAGAGTGAGAGACACCACCCTCCCTATGAGCCCACCCACAACAGTGATTCTGAAAACTGACTGGGTGGCTCAATGAGTAGACTCAGTGTGGAAGGATAAGAGAGATGGAGGGAACCAATTCATTATTGTTCCAGCTACAGTTTAATTCACAACTGTGCTCGTTAGCACATGAATGCTGCATGGCAGAATATGAGCTCAGAGAAAAACACAAATTGATTCATGTATAACTTCTCATAAACATGTTCAAATTGTTTGTCCTCTGCTTCTCATAGCTACTCTAATACTTTAAATGGTGGCCCTAACCAGAAGCCTCCTGCTTTCCAGAAGAGACCCACACAGAATTCTGACTCTCTATTACTCCACTTCCATACTCACAGATTGTTATATGTAATACTTCTATTTCTTTACATGCACAATTTCACACCTAAACATGGTCTCAAAGAGAAAACTTTATTCATTGAAATGAATACCCCTGACATGCAGGGGTAGTGAGAAGGATCCAATAATTTAAGGCAACCGATGTTGCTTTCAAACAATCTGGCAGATGGTAATTTTTTTTTTTAATGTAGAAGTTTTCCTTGGGGAAAACACATCAAATTACTAGAAGAAAGACTGCAAGGCTAAGTGGTCACACAGAATTAGCATTAGCTATACATCTCTGTCCTGGCTGCATCCAGCACTCCTCAGCCAAGCAAGGCAGCAGCTGGAATTTGCATATGTTATAAACCACCAACTGCCAATGACCAAATGAAGCCAAGGAAGGCTCACAAAACCATACAACAAAGATAGAACCATCTCATTGTGTATATCAAATTAGGTCTTCCTTACAGAGTCATGTGAGTTTATCTTCTGGATGGCTCTCATCGGTACAACAGGAGACCTAACCTTCAGACACTCACCACTGCTCCAAGTACCTCCCTATTCCCCACTTCCCAGCCACAGTTTCCTCCCATCTACTGCTACAAAATAACAAACCTAGACTTGGCAACTGAGGCAGTTAACACAGCCGAGGTACTTATTCACATACATGAATAGGTCACAATGAGACTTATTTTGTACAATAAACATAACTGAAAAGAATACTGAATGCGATTTAGTCCACTTTTCTATGATTTCCCATACAATAAAATAATCAAGTGAACACGACCTTTAAGTGCCTTGATGTTTTGACAGAGAAAGAAAATACACAGAATTTAATTACAACAAATCCCCCCCTCATTTATATCATATCTCAGCTGATCTCTTTGAATTTATGATTCTCATAAACAGGACTCAAATAAATCAACAGCAAGAGTACTGGGTATTAATTGGGAGCCTATTTCTTTCACATTATGTCAACCAGTTTCACTCTGAAGCCAAGGTTTCCATAGTGCATCTTGCCTTGATTTCACATGTGGCTAAGAAGCAACCCAGTTGCAGTGTTCTCTCTCCTCTCTCTCTCTCTCTCTCTCTCTCTCTCTCTCTCTGTGTGTGTGTGTGTGTGTGTGTGTGTGTGTGTAAACTCTGCCTGATCATCACAGGATATTCGGTATGAATGTGAGTATGTGCTTTTCAGAAATCTAACAGAAGATACATATGTTAGTCATCCCACACATCAGCAACGAGGTCCAGATTTAACCAGGACATAGACCCCAGCCTGGCAGTCAAAGGTGGTAAAGCACAGAACTTTGTGCCCAGTGCCGGCTAGACTTGGTGGCAGGTTAATAAGAAGAACAAGGGGGAGGGGCACAGAAATTATACAAGGAGTGGGGAGGAGAGAGAACAAAAACCACAGTGAGCAATGCTCCTGGCTGGCATCTGCCTTTTGACTCAAAGAGATGGCTCTTTTCCAAGTTTTCCCTACTATTATGGTATCAGCTGCCTCTTGGACTCATTTATAAGTGCTGACTGCCAACAGAACAAGACAAGATTTCTGTTAATAGTGAATGTGCAAGTACTTGAAATAAGAGAGATCTCTTTATTTCTTCTACAAAGGCTACTTGGGTGTTATTATTCCTGGCATGCACTTTAGAACTTGTAATTATGGCCAGGTACTATTTGGAAATATTAGAAAATTCTGAGGTTGAAAACTTGTAACTCTGATTCCTTAACCTTTATATTTATGGTTGTGAGCCAAGCCTTTAACGGCTGAGCCATCCCTCCAGCCCTCCTTAACCTTTATAATATATTTAAGCAAAGAAGAGTCTCAAACTAATTGGGGTGGACTTGGCACTGTATCTCACAATGAATTTCTCTTGGCTGTCTCTTTTTAAAACAAAACATAACTGTTAAACTTACATTTATTACCGTAAAATCCCATGAATTAAAGAGAAATAAATATGCACACAGCCTTAGGTACTACTGTTTCTAAAGTATCTTCAGTCAAGAGTAAAAATAAATATGATGAATATTAAGAAGCTTCTAAAGTAAATCCCTAAGGAATGATTGGCTCCAACCTCAGAGAAGGAAACCCTATGTAGAATGCCTGCAGACATCAGCACTCCTGCCCCTACAATAAACAGAAATGCTGGACAATCTAACCAGTTAAGTTTCCTTGAGCACATTCTGGAGCTCAGTAGGTAGAGAAAACACCAAACCCAATACTAAAGTGGTATGTGAGAACTTGCTTACCTCCTTAAATTCTGCTGCCAGTAAGAACTAGAGAAAACCACAAGAGGAGGAGAAAAGGCTGAAGAGCGGGGGATCAAGAGAGCCCAGAAGCACTGGAGCTGACACCACACACTGAGACAGAAGAGAAACCAGAGGAAGTGTCCATCACCTTCATGACAAAGGCAGACGGACGGCCTAACAGTGTGTATCTAACTCCTCAAGATTACTGTGAAGGACACAACAGTGTCATATCTGTGCTAAAACTGGCTAGCTAGAATCCAAGGAAGTCCTGATGTAAGCAATGACATGTAGGAGACGGAGACTAGAGAGATATCTCAAATGCACTAGGAAGAAATAACCAGATAAAATGTAGACTTCTTACAGTTTAGAGGGATCAGTGTCTGTGCTGGCTAGTTTTATGCTAGCTTGACACAAGCTATACTCCTTTGAGAAGAAGGAACCACCCAGACAACCTGGGCAACCCTGTGGGGAATTTCTTAACTGATTATTGATGTAGGAGGGACTAGCTCATTGTGGGTGGTGCCACCCCTGGCCTGCTGGTAAGAAAGCAGGGTGAGCAAGTCATAAGAACTAAGGCCTCTGCATAAGCTCCTGTCTCCATGTTCCTGCTTTGAGTTCTTGTCCTGACTTCCTTTGATGATAGACTATGATATGGAATTGAAAGCTAAAATGAATCCTTTTCTTCCCAAGTTGCTTTTGTTCATGGTGTTTTATCACAGCAACAGGAATCCTAACTAAGACAGAAACTGATAGCAGGGCCATGGGATATTGCTGTGATTGACATGACCATGTTTCAGGGAGGATTATGTTATGACTTTGGAACTGTGGATTGGAAAAGGTATTGAATTCAGTCCCAGAGCTTAATGGGCTGTTCTGTGGAAGCCTAGAAGATTAGAAGGCTGAAAGGAATGGAGGTCTAACTTGTGAAGTTCCAGGGGGAAGTCTGAGGATCCCTTAAAGATAGTTGGGATCATTCACTACTTTGAATTAAGAATTTGTGGTTCCAGTTAGCTGGGGCTGAAGAATCAACTGTGATGAATATGAGACCAAAAACCTACTAAAATGAAACCTCTGTTTTGCTGGAAAAATCAATACTGGTCAGTGGTGGCTGTGGAATCAGCTGTGATTAAGAAGAGACCAGCATCATCGGAATAAAATCTGCAAAGTGTTTCTTAGGACCAGCACATGAACCTCTGGACCAGCTGTGATCCACAGGGGCTCAAGGCCTAACGACCTAACACCCAAATTTGTTCATGGATAAGAATCACCCACATGGGGCTGGAGAGATGGCTCCGTGTTTAAAAGCACTGACTGTTTTTCTGGAGGACCTGAGTTCAATTCCTAGCATCCACATGGCAGTTAACAACTGTCTGTAATTCCAAGATCTGACACTCTTACACAATTATAGGTGCAGACAAAACACCAATTCACATAAAAGAAAATTTAAAAAAGAATCACCCACATGTCACTGATTTTGGTGGCATGAGCTTCAGGAATGAAGGGGTTATGGATAGCAGCTGAGATTTGGCACACACATTGGTGAAGGTACAGCCTGAGTTATAGGAGAAGGCACAGGATTGATCGGGCCTTGAAGAGAAGCTGAGCATGGTACCATGGGACAGGGACAGAGTTGTTGAAGAGAATGCAGGAGACACTATTGGTGACAATCAGCCCAGCTGTAGTGGAGATCCAACATTTTGGAGATGCTGGGACCATGGATGAAGAAGGACAGCAGCACCCGTGGAGAGATTCTACGACACAAGCTGATGTGTGGTGCAAATGGCAGAGCTGGGACAAAAGAGCACTTTGGAGACCGTAGATTATGAGGCCAGGGTCCCAGGCTGTGCCCTGGCTCTCTTGTCCTGGAGTAGGAAATCATACAAACTATTTCTCATTTCATAGGAGTCTACAGTTGAATTTGTAATTTTATAGTAACTTTGGATATTTTACAGACTTTATATATTTTAGAGAAACTGTGAAAGACACTTTGGATATTTTAAAAAGGCTGAAGTTTTAAATACATTTTTTTAACGTCTATGGTATTGTTAAAATGTTACAGTGTTTTATACTGCGATATTAATATTAACGTGCCCAGTCTTGGGGACAGGTGCGTTTGTGTGTCAAGCTGACAAATTGTGCTGCTGTTTTTATGTCACTTTGATAGAAGTTGGAGTTATTTAGAAAAAAGGAATCTCAATTAAAAAAATACCCCCACACAACTGTGATGTGGGGTGTCCTTCTGTGGGGTGTGAATATACTTTGCACCATTTTTTAATATAGAAACTGTATTGGTCTATTGCAGGGCAGCTTAGAGGCGGGAGGGAAAGACAAGCAGAGATACAAGATGGAGAAGAGGGGGGGCACGCTGCAGGCTGCTTCCCAGGGAAGCAAGATGCAATGGGTCATAGATAAAGCCACGGGGCCACGTGGCAATACATAGATTAATGAAAATGGGTTAAGTTGTAAGAGTTAGTTGGTAATGAGCCTGAGCCATAGGCCAAACAGTTTGTAATAATTAATGTAAGCCTTTGAGTAATTATTTTATAAGCAGCTGTGGGACCTTGGGAGGGAGAGCTTTGTCCAGTGGGCTGAATGGGTCAGAAAAATATATGACTACACAACTGGCCTATGGGAACAACTGCAGGGGATTTTCTTGATTGATGTGGGGGGATCCAGCTCACTGTAGGTGGTGCCCTTTCTGGGCTTCTCATCCTGTGTTCTACAAGAAAACAGGCTGATCAAGCCATGAGGAGCCAACCAGAAAGCAGTGTCCTCTATGACCTTTGCTACAGATCCCACCTCCAGGTTCCTGCCTTGACATCCTTTGATGAAGGACTATGATTGTAAGTTGAAAGAAACCCATTTCTCCCTGAGTTGCTTCTGTTTATGGTGTTTTAGCACAGAAATAGAAACTCTAATACAGTCTCCTAAAAAATAGGAAAAATAGTGTACAGTTATTATATAAAAAGGAAACAATCAAACGTAACATTGGAAATATCGAAAATTGGCTACAGGGCTGGTAAATGAATCAGTGTTTATATAAAGTGTCTATCACTCAAACCTGGAAAACTGCATTTTGTCACTGAACCCATGGTGGAAGGACAGAGTCCCCTCCCACAAGGCGCTTTCTGACCTCTACACCACACACACACACACACACACACACACACACACACACGTACATACACAAATGAATCAGCTGTAAAAAGCATTTCTTTTTAAAAGAAAACTGGTGGGTTTTGGGTTGGATTACGTTTGATGTTGGGGAATTGTCCTTTTGTTTTGGATATGATAATGGTGTAGTGCGTGAGTAGCAGGAAGCCCTCTGTTCTTGGGAGACACTCATCACAACTCTGAGGAGTAAAGTAAATATGTGTGCAAATCACTTTTACTGGCCTCAACCAAGACAATGCTCCCATCTGCCTTCTCTTTGGCCCAATACACTCACCCACAAAGTCTATATTTGCACAAGGCTGGGGAAACTGAGCTGCACTCCAAAAGAGAGACACCATGGCAATGGTATACTAATGATTTTAATTAGTTCTGCTCCAAGAGAATTTATTAAATTAATTCTCTCCAAACTTGCTTGACCACAGAATTTTCTTCTCAATGCATGTTCTAAATAGCATATGGAACTAATTTCAAGAAAACTGATCCAAAGAGACTTCCTGGAGTAGTAACAAATAACGGCAAAAATATTTTATTATAAGATATAAAGGAGATTTTTTAAAAAAAAATTTTACTTTTTTTCTATGAGAAAATTCTTGATTTATTTTTATTTTATAAAATGCTGATAATTTATTACACAGGGTTTTGTATCCGACTTTTGTCATTCAATAATGTCAAATCATACTATTTACCACTACACTTTTCAATAATGCTGCTTATAACATGTATACCATGTTTCCATGGTACAATAAAACTACAAATGATTTAGTCTTGATTCAGATTATTGTACAAATTTTAATCTACTCAACTTTATGTTATAAATTATGAAACTATTTCATAATTAGCAATTATGAAATAAATAATAAATATACAAATCTTGGACTATTACCACTTCAGCAAGACAGACTACTCTTTAGCAAAGTGGGTACAAGACTCTGGCTTGACCCTTTCCCACATGCCTTCGAGAAGTCAGCTAATACCATCAGCAGCAGAATGTAGAATCTGTCATAACTGTCATATCAGTAGTACTGATACATATTGCTTATTTTTTTAAATTATATCCAAATTCTTTTCTTTTTTGTTAATATATGCTTGGTATTGATTACTGTGCTTCATGAGTTCTTTACATGTTAATAACATTCTCTGTCATGTGTTTCATGTGAATATCTACTGCTCTTCTGTATTTTCCCATTGCCTTTCACTTTAGAAAAAATAATTATCTAAAAATAACAATATTCACTTATATTTCTGTTTATATTTTCTCTTTTGAATATTTAATTTTTGTATTTCATTTGACTAGTTTAGAATTGAGATTACTGTGTGTTCAGGCTCAAACCAGAACCTTCCTCATTAGCAACTTAATTTTAAATGAGCAATCTTCTAACAGTGTTTGTCACTAGTATCTTGGTTCTGCTCACTGTTACACAGAATGTCAAACAAAGTCACAGGGATCTCAGGTCTAGATGGACCGGACAGTTTGAAAGTCCAAGGTCAAATACCATGTGCTACTGTGATTTTCTGAGATTGCAAACAAGAAAAAGCTTTAAATTCAGAAAATACTCTTGTGAGTGAATGGAGAAAGGGGGGAACATGTAGCAAATGGAGTAATAGTGGTGTAAGAGTGGTGAGCATTGGAGAGCAACTGGGCAGGGGGACTGCCCGCGTCAGTCTCATACTGGGAGGCATACCACAAAGGTGCTTACACTCAAAGCATAGTCATATCTACCTAAACCAATAGGCTGGATTACACAGATGAAGAAACAAAACCCTTGGCCTCAAAATAATCTTCTAACCAGGCTGATCTTAATAGTGTCTGGCAAGGGAAGCAAAACTTTGAAAATAAAATTATTTTACTTTCCCAGAAAGGTTTTACAAATGAGATAATGAATCATTAAACATATTTAAAAGAGGCATAGAAGAAGAATTTCATTTCTCTTGCTGTCCAGCATAGTTCTCCTTTATGTGTCATTTTCACAACTGTTGTTTAGACAACTGGATGATGCCTGGTTAGGTATAGAGGTGCATGCCTTTGATGGAGAAGGATCAGGAGGTCGAGGCCAGCCTGGACTACATGAGACATACACAACCAGAGAGTGGAGTTTTCCAGAATGGGTCCCACCTTCTACCTCTATATTCACTCTGCCCCTGCACAGTACTGTACATGCAGAAGACTTATATAAATGCTACTCAGTAAATGGCTGCTTCTTCTAACTGACATTAGTGCAATAATAAAGATGTCTATACCCAACTTCATACGCCAAACCCAGAGCAAAGATATCAAAATAGGTATATGGATGCTTAAAAGAATCTTTATAACCACAGAATTCCAGGTCCTGCCCCTGGAAAGATTGATTCAGTAGGATTCAATGGACCTGAGTCCATTTGATTCCAAGGACAATCTGTGGAGAGGTTCATGGTTAAGACTAGTATATGGTGATATAGTGCCTACTTTACAGTCATGAATTCCAAAGTTAACCTTTCTCAGATTTTGTTTTTTAAGTTTCTTGACTTTAATGTTAAGACACAAAGCACAGCAAGCCTATAAAAAGAACACTTAACAATGCATCCAGTCTGGCACCTTGGGAGCTTAGGCTGTGGGACAACAGTTTCACATCCCATTCTTTGAGATCACAGTCTGCACAGGTTTTTCACCTATATACCCTTTTTATAAGCCATTCCATGCTTAATTTGCTACAAATAGTCCTTTTTCAGACCACCTGGCCATGAGGCTGGTTTTAAAATAGCTGAAGGGTGCGAGGCTCTTACCTCGGTATGAGAGGCATGCTCTTAATGCTCTTTCCAGCTGTTCCTCCTCGCTCAATCCTCCTGTGTAGATATCATAGTTTCTATGTGTCTCTTCATAGACCCGTGGTCCATCATCTGGATAGTGATTCTGATATCCAGAGGGGCCTGTGGGCACAATCAAAAGTTATAGACCCCAGTAGTGGGTTTGGCTTTTGCTTCCAGCTTTGTATATGCAAAAACAAGCACATAATTCATGTCACTATTTTGAGCATAATAGTAATCTTATAACTAAAAAAAGATGGCACACAGAGAAAATTCTGTAAGTGTGGGCAATGATGATCCTGTCATTACTGTAGCCACAGTAAAAAACACAGACCTGGACATGGATGAGATGTTACACTCTAAAGAGGAAAAAAAAAAAATGCAGACAACAGCTAAAAGCACAGAAGAAGAGACTGGAATGGGCTTTAGAGAGTCTACTGGTCAGTTTAGAGCTGCTGACCACCCCCACTTCCCAGAGTATTTCCTGTGATGTTCTAACATGAGTAGGGAGAATGGTGTGGGGGGGGTAGCTGAGAAAGTTTTACTGTCTTGTGGCTTCACCCAATCAGAGACAACCAATGTTTCACACACATACCAGAGTGCCCACGCTGAGCATTCAAAAACTAACAGCAAGATTGAGATGGTTAAGCCAATTTCTCTGATTGTAAGTTTATAATCAGACACTGCACTTCTAGCTAATAATACTTTCAAAAAATCGGTACTCAACAGAACAAGAGATAACATGCTCATTAAATAATACTTTATACACTAAACAGACACTAACTAATAAAAGACAGTAGTGAAACAAAAGTTTGCTTTTGCAAAATGATTGTTGCAAATTTTTGCTAGTTTGAACATCATCCTTCTGTTTTCTTTAACTGTCAATAATTACAGAATTAGTTTGAAGGAACTTTTCTTTATAGATAACACTCTGGCATGATGCTGGAAGTTATCTTGGACTCCATGCTTCTCTCTAGCTTGCAATTATCATATTCTTTGAAGGGGATGTTTCTGGTCTTAATTAATGCACTTGGTTGTTAATGAAACTCTTGTTATGAAGTTACAGTGTCTTGCATCTCTATATCATCCTACACAGAGCATGAATGGGTAATAACTTTAGTAACACTGCAGAAAAACACACAGCTTGGGTGAAATTTCACATTCAGACATTTGATCACTGGAGCTCAATCTATTTTAAAATTATATTTGAACATTTTATCATTGAAATACTTTAATATGTTTCCAGAAAAAAATTAATTTGGTTTTTAATTACAATATATAGGCTCCCTTGTAGTGTTTTTATGTGTGCATGGTGTGAGTTGACCCTTCCATCTTTTTCCACCATGTCCTTGCCTTCTATATTCAAGGCTGAAAGGGAAATTTTCATAATGAACAAAAGTAATATAGAATCCTTATTTCCCTTAAATAATAAAATCACAAAAAAAAAAAAAATGCCAGCCTCATCGATGCCCCAGAAACTACTGTGTGTTCCCATCAATATCTGTGTCATATGTCACTAGTACATGGAGGTTAGATCTTTAAAAAGTAATGCAGGAAACACCAGTTCACATAAAATAAAAAAAAAAAAAATGCTTCCGGGACCGGGTGCTGTCTGCAGAGTGAGTCGCAGAGCACTCTGTAGCAGGCGCAGATAAAGTCTGCCTGTCACCATACCCACAGCTGCTGCTGAGGGAATTAGCATGGCTACCCACCTCCACTTCCAACTGAGCGAACAGATAACGACTGGGGTCCCTGAAGGACAGACACCCCACCCAGAGAAGTGACAGGAGGCACACAAGCCCGAGTGCCACAACTGACTGGGAGCCACCTAATCGTGAACCACTGAAGCCATGGGCAAACGTCAGTGCAAAAAATTACATAATAATACAAAGAACAACAAGGTAACTCCAGAAGAAAGTGGCAATCTTACAAATACAAGACCTGAACTGAGCAATGAAGAGGAAACAGAAGGAAGCAACACCAAAAATTCCTTTTTGATGATCATTGAAGCTCTCAAAGAAGATATGAAAAATAGCCTTAAAGAAATAGAAGAAAATACAAACAAAAAATTGGAAGAGATGAACAAATCTATGAAATAAACATGCCAGGAACTAAAAGCTGAAATAAAAGCTGAAACGGAAGCAATAAAAAAGTCACAAAATGAGGCAAAGATGGAAATAGCAAATCTGAAGAAAAAAGCTGGAACCACAGATACAAGCATAACAAACAGAGTTCAAGAGATGGAAGATAGAATCTCTGAAGTGGAAGACTCAGTAGCTCAAATAGCTATATCAGTCAAAGAAAATAGTAAAACTAAAAAAGCCATAACTCAAAATGTTCAGGAAATCTGGGACACCATGAAAAGACCTAATTTGAGAATAATAGGAATAGAAGAAGGAGAAGAATACCAGCTCAAAGGCACAGATAATGTTTTCAATAAAATCATAGAAGAAAACTTCCCTAACCTGAAGAAGGAAGTGCCTATAAAGATACAAGAAGCTTACAGAACACCAAACAGATATGATCCCCAAAAAAAGTCAGCGTGCCACATTATAATCAAGCCACAAAACATACAGAACAACAAAAAAAAAAATTTAAGAGCTGCAAAAGAAAAGGGCCAACTCACATATAAAGGCAGACCCATCAGAATAACGCCTGACTATTCAATGGAAACGATGAAAACTAGAAGGAGTTGGTCAGAAGTTATACAGACGCTAAAACAGCATGGCTGCCAAACTAGAATGCTATACCCTGCAAAATTATCAATCACCATAGATGGAGTAAACAAGGTATTTCAGGACAAAGTCAGACTGAAAGAGTATCTATCTACCAATCCAGCACTACAGAGAGTATTAGAGGGAAAACTACAACCTAAGGACCCCAGATACACCCATGAAATCACAAACAATCAATAATTCCACAGAAGAATACCCCAGAGAAAGGAAATACAAACAAGTTACCACCAAAAATGGCAGGAAATATGAATCAATGGTCACTAATTTCCCTTAATATCAATGGTCTCAACTCTCTTATAAAATGTCACACACTAACAAGATGGATACAACAACAGAAGCCATCCTTCTGTTGCCTACAAGAAACACACCTCAACTGCAAGGACAGACACAGGCTTAGAATAAAGGGTTGGGAAAAGATTTTCCAGTCAAATGGTCCTAAGAAACAAGCAGGGGTTGTAATCCTAATATCTAACACAGTAGACTTTAAGCTAAAAGCAATTAAAAGGGACCGAAATGGTCACTACTAATTCATCACAGGAAAAATTGGTCAAGAGGAGATTTCAATCTTAAATATTTATGCCCTTAATATAAGGGCACCTACTTATGTAAAAGAAACACGGCTAAAGGTCGAATCCCACATCAATTCTTACACACTAATAGTGGGAGACTTCAATACCCCACTTTCAACCCTGGATAAATCAACCAGACAGAGTCTCAACAGAGAAATAAGGAGTCTAAAAGAGGTTATGATGCAAATGGATTTAATAGATATCTACAGAACCTTCTACCCAAAGGCAAAGGAATATACATATTTCTCAGCTCCTCATGGAACTTTCTCCAAAATTGACCACATAATTGGTCATAAAGCAAATATCAGCAGATACAAAAAATGGAAATAATCCCTTGTAACATATCGGAACACCAAGGCCTAAAGTTAGAGTTCAACAACATCAAAACCCAAAAAAAGCCTACCAACTCATGGAAACTAAACATCACTCAGCTGAACCATCTCTGGGTCAAGGAAGAAATTACGAAAGAAATCAAAGTCTTCCTAGAATTTAATGAAAATGAATCCACAATGTATCCAAACTTGTGGGACAAAATGAAAGCAGTCTTAAGAGGAAAATTCATAGCGCTAGATGCCTATATGAAAAACCTAGAGAAATCCCACATTAGAGACCTAACAGCTCAGCTGAAAACCTTCGAACAATTAGAAGCAAACTCACCTAGAAGGAGTAGATGTCAGGAAAAAATCAAACGTAGAGCTGAAATCAATACAATTGAAACAAAAAGAACAATACAAAGAATCAACGAATCTAAGAGTTGGTTCTTTGAGAAAGTTAACAAGATAGATAAGCCCTTAGCCAAACTAATCAAAAAACACAGAGTGTTCAAATCAACAAAATCAGAAATGAAAAGGGGGACATAACAACAGACCCCCAGGAAATAGAGAATTATCAGATCATATTTTGAAAATCTGTATTCCACAAAAACAGAACACCTAGAAGAAATGGACAGCTTTCTGGACAGGTACCATCTATGAAAATTAAATGAAGATCAGATTAATTACCCTTAAGGAAATTGAAGCTGTCGTTAAAAACCTCCCCAAAAATAAAAGCCCTGGTCCAGATGGTTTTAGTGCCGAATTCTACCAGACATTCAAAGAATTACTACCATTACTCCTCAAACTATTTCACACAGTAGAAACTGAAGGAATATTGCCAAATTCCTTTTATGAGGCCACAATCACCCTAATACCCAAGTCACTCAAAGACACAATAAAGAAGGAGAATTACAGACCTATTTCCCTCATGAATATTGATGTGAAAATTCTCAACAAAATTTTGGCAAACCGTATACAACAATGTATAAAAGATATCATTCACCATGACCAAGTAGGCTTCATCCTAGAAATGCAAGGCTGGTTTAACATATGAAAAACTGTAAATGTTATCCATCATATAAACATACTAAAGGAACAAAACCACATGATCATATCCTTAGATGCGGAAAAAGCCTTTGACAAAATCCAACACTCCTTTATGATTAAAGCCCTGGAGAGATCAGGAATACAGGGAGAATACCTAAATATAATAAAGGCGATTTACAAGAAGCCGACAGCCAGTATCAAACTTAATGGAGAAAAACTCAAAGCAATCCCACTAAAG